>BGPR01003947.1:0-117711 GCA_013235015.1 Araneus ventricosus
CGTTACGTAATGTCTATTTTATAAATGTTTAATAGGAATATAGACGGGATAATCTAGGTAAGATACTTTTTAAAAAAGTTATGAATTCTATGGTCAATGTAATTTTTTTAAACACTATTTCTGCGTCCATTACTTATTATTTTTTATTCGAGGAATAATAAAATATTTCATTCAAATTTCAAATAAGAGTAACTTCATACATTTAAACAAAATGGCTATTAGAAAGCAGAAAAATTAGAAATACAAACATATTTTTAAAGAATTAATTTATGTAAATTTTAATTTCTTAATTGAAACGCCAAATATATTAGTTATGGTTTCAGTTGAAGCAAAATATACGCCCGTCATTTAAAAGAAAGAAGTAAATTAAGTTAACAAATGCCTGATGTTCAATTGTTTGTCACATATTTAATGTTTCTAACTTGAAAACTATTAAAAAACATTAAATCAAAAGATTAAGGATTAATTTAAAAGGCTAAGTTTTCAGAAGGAAACATTTTTGTCTAGACATTTATCAAAAAATAGGTGCTAAAGAAAATTGATTTCACAATTTTGTTACCATGTAAGTTTTGAGTATTTAAAAAAGAACTTAAAGTGTTTTGAGATGTATTTGCTAATTTAAAAATTTATGCTTAAAATTCTAATTATAAGTAATAAATATACAATTCCTCTTGAATTTAATGTAATTATTTTAATTCATTTAAACTTTTATCAATGTATTTTTAAATTTTTATTTCGAAGTGAATGAACGAACGAATGCTTGATATATTTAAGTAAAAAGAAAATTCATTAGTCTATGAGAAAGGAATTTTAAGAAATGATTTTCTATGAGAAAATATTTAAAATAATGATTAAGTTTTGAACCATGTTTAAAATATAACTGAAAGGATTTTGATTTTTTTTTTTCCCTTATTACTATACAATTAAAACCTTTGATACCTCACATGAAACTTTTATGAAGTATTTATTATTTTTAGCATTAGCTTGTCAAAGTTCTTAATTTCTTTAAACAAACGAACTAGAATGCCATTTCTTTTGATGATTTTACTCTCATATTATAAATAATAAATTTTAACGAGTGTAATATAGTGTTTATGTTTTTCTATGAATATATTCTTACATTTTACTTAAACAAAATTTGAAAACTTTTTATGATCAAAATTTTAAATAAATTTTCTTCATTATTACAAGAATTTGCTAATAGAGAAATCACAATTAAAAAATATTAAAATAAGCCATTAATATTAACTAATCTTTTATAATTACTAACTAAATTTAATTCATTTATTTATTTATTTTTTATTTTGATTATGAAAAGTCTGTTACTTTACGAGATTTACTATTAATATGTACAGTTGGAGCACTCTGACTGATTTAAAAACACTAGTTCCTATTTAATTAATATTATTTTTACATCGCACCATACAATTTTTTTACTAAAGAATATGTGAAAAATTGAGCAGTATTTATATCTCCTGTATACCATTGATTTATCTTGGAAAACTTTAGCTAAATAAAAATATTGAACATCGCTAAGACCAACCAAATTGATGATATTACTTCTGAAGAAATTTAATTCTTGAACTGACAAAATTCTTTATGAATGTCATTAAAAATATGGTATGTCCAAGTTGCGGCGCTTTGAATAGGTTGTCATCATGCATTGAAGAAGGATTTGCGGTAAAATGTATCCGAATCAATCTCGTCTAGGAACGGAATTTCGCAAGGATGGTTATCCAAGGTTGTACCAACGAAGGAAGTCAGAAGACGGTGGACAAACAGCAACTCTGTAAAATGAATTTGATAGTGGTGATTGATAATCAGTGGATCGTACCGTACAGTCTCTTGTTTCTGAAGATATTTGATGCCCACATCAAACATCCCTCGCTTGTCGCTATTTTGAACAATGAAGCGGCGTGGTATTTTTGGATTTCCCACGCAACTGAACGATATCCCACAGTGATACATCTTAATATGCACTGGGGAAACGGACAATGCATTTATTTTGAAGGAAGACAATTTTACTCATAGTCTTCCAGGCAATCCACCATACATGACATTGATAGCATTCTTCGAGCCTGCCAGAACGATAATCTTTGGAATTGCCTTATTATAATAGGAATCCAGAATTTCATACAGACGGGATAAGTCAGTATTTTTGCCGGCGCAGACAAGGTGCAGGTTGTAGAAGGACATTATGGTAATCCCGATCTGACATCCTACTGGCCGTGTCTACATGGCACTCCAAACATTGATTGCGCTACTACCATCGACTGTTGCTGCATGTGCAATAAGGGTCCAACAAGCTTCAAAGATCTCCATCAGTCAACATAATTAATGATGTGACACGTAAGTGAGAAAATCTTGCATAGATTCGAAATGATAATCAGTGGAATGAGAAACAAAGTTCAAGAAGCTGCTCATTCTGATTCACTAATGAAAATTGACAATCTATACAGAAACTTTCATTTTGTGAATTCCAGCCAAAAGCGCTTTTGGAGAACAATAAGGACTGAGTGAAGATATTGATTATATTTTAATTACCTTAAACTATACTCTGATTCATCCTCTACTGCAATGAGGCTCCTCATTAGCTTGTAGATAAAGTCCTGAAGATGAACTGAAAATGCATGCTGAGGTGGCAGTTCAAATTTTCATGACAGCAGAAGAAACATGAGTCGTAAAATACTTTCATGACAGCAGGAACATAACATGAGTCGTAAAATACTTCGGGAATTTCCTTACTATTACTTAATTTTGTGGCGCAACCAGAGCCATTGCTAAATACAGATCAACAAACTAGATATCGTAAAGTTCTACGGTGCTACAGCATGAGTGAAGATGAGGTAAGTTTTATCGATGCAGCCGGAGGAACCAGAAAAACCTTCCTCATTAATGTTTTGCATGCCAAAACAGGAGGAGAAAAAAACATTTTGCTCGCTGTAGCAACTTCAGGTATTGCTGCAACGCTGATGACTGGTGGACGAACAGCACATTCAGTGTTTGAAATCGTCATCGTCTTACTTCACAACGAAATGCTTGTTTGCAGCATCAGAAAAGGAAATGCAAAAGCTAAAGTGCTGCAGGAAGCTGAAGTACTATTTTGGGATGCACAAGCATGGACTTCAAGCCATGGTCAGAACCCTCCAGGACCTTGTCGGTAACAGAGATCTTATGGGAGGTCTGATGGTCGTCCTTGCTAGTTTAACCCTCTGACTCCTAGAGACCCTCAAAATCTTACTACCTTTGTATACGGAGATTTTGTTGACTTATGGAGTGGGGAAATGGACTCGTCCGCCTTCTCCCCTTTTCTCCTCACTGTGGGTGGTCGAAAGCCCATTGAGGCGTAACCCACGGGGAGAAACTCGGGTCGCTAGTTGACTAATACTGTTCTGGATGGAGAACGTAATCGGATTTTTTCAAATTGCCTCGGAAAGTCGGGGTTTATAATATTTTTCTTTTTAATGTAATTTTGCTCAATATATTCAAGCAATTTATTTAATTTCAAAATAATGTGGAGCACCGTAGTCAGGAAATGAAATTTGCCGTGGATATTTATATTCCTTTTACTAGCTATTTGATAAACGTTTTGGATTGCAATTCTTCACAATTATTTTCTATAAAAAGGGTCTCCCTTTCAAGAGTGATAAATTAACCTGACGCATCTTAAACTGATAACCTTCAGAAATGGTTGAGAATAATGGGAATATTTAGAACATCCTCTTAGGAATTCAGTTGTGTTCTGTTGAATCCACACTGAACAAGAGAAAACAGGCTCCTTTACAATGGAAGGCTCCCATTTCTATTGCAAAGTCTGTGTGACAGTTGTTCCATGTAATTTTACCATTAATAGCGACATAAATGATTCAGAAATAGACTATAAAGGCCTGATGTAGCGTTTTTTCTTCTTGGGCAATTTTAACACTAAAAGCAGTGACAATTCGGTGATTGATTTGATGGTACATTTTATAAAGACAATGCAACAGGTTAAAATACTACTTTTCACATAGAGATACATATGTTTCTGTATGAAAAACACATGCTTGTTTCTTAGACTAAGGGGGAAATAGTAACAATAGTAAGGGAATTTATTTTTTGAGGAAAGCGCAAATGTTTGTAAATAAATGAAATAAAATTCCGGACGTCTATATTTCCTTTGTACGAAAAAAAAACTAGAAAGTGAGAGTATAAGTGAATTAAGAGTATAACATAGATGAAATATACTAGATGGATTTAACTTACAATACTGATACACCATTTATTATATCTCACAATAGTTGATTCGAGATTAAAGTCTTTTTGATTAATTGAATTTAAACTAGACTTTTTAATACCTAATTTATAAGAAAATAATTTTTTTATTTAATAAAAAGAATATAAAATAAAGCAACTTATCAGCAATTAAAGCAGAAACTCAGAAAATAATAAATCTACTGTGTTAGATTCGGTGGGTTTTAAAATTGTTTGAGGTAAAACATTTTAGTCGAAGCTATTTATATTTTTTTCCTAAATCTTTATCTCGCAGTTAAAAATTGAATAAAGTTGTGGATCTTTTCGTGAATTTTAATTTTGAGATTGTTTAGTCAATTCATTACATTTTAGCCAATGTTTCCGATAATTTCCAATTTTTTAAATCTTGAATCAGTTTAAAAAGCTTTTAGAGTGAATGTGATTTAATTATTGGTCCCTCGAATGTTGCCTAGAACAACTTGAAACATTACCTTTTTTAAAAACTTGAAGTTAGATCACAGATATATGCTTTTTTAATATGACTCCTTATCGCTTAGAAATAAAATGTAATATCTTGTATTTTACATGTTATTGCCCAAACCATTTACAGCATTGATTTTAAGAAAAAACAAATTTAATAAAAACAATTTTTAAAAGTACACTTCTCTTTAGTCATGTATAAGGGAAAAAGTATTTTATTTTAATTATTCCTTACGGATTAATCTTTTTCTAATTCATTATTATAAATATTATGTAATGCTGAAAAAAATTTTTACACAAATTTGCAATTACGCCCCTTTTATGTAATCGGAATTTAGTTCAGTTAATCGATTAATTTTTAATTAAGTTATAAAAATATTAAAACTGGTATATTGCCATCGAGAAGAAAAATTGCAAGAAGTTTTAAAAATTCTGTACATTACTAAATAATATTTACCACAGCTTGCGAGTTTTTTTGTTTGTTTATATTTAAAATCTTGAATCCTTCAATCAAGCCCAGTCAATCAAAAAATTACATATTCATGAGTAAAAAATCATTTTAATTATATTTCCTGGCGTGAAAGTTAACCCGTTTTGAAGGAAACATTGCTTATCTATTAACGTTCAGAATTATATTTGTCTTCATTATAAGAAATGAGAAAAAATCTACTTTAATAAATGACTTTCTCAGAAATTAAAATTTTTAAACAGTATTCTTCCGCTTTAATATTTTTTTCATTCAAATAAATACAGAATTAAGTTAATAAAAAATATAACAGGTTGAAATTATTTCAGAATCTTATTTCGAAAGTTCAACGTGCAATTCTTTCTGAAAACATTTGAAACTTTCCGCAGTTGAAATCATTCAACACTGTCAGCTACGAATAGCAGACGTTTCCCCTTCACTAGGACAACCTTGATGAATATTCGCTTTACTACCCAAACCCCTAGTTTGACCCTTGCCCGTCCGAAAATCCACTCGGTTCGTATAGAACCTACCCGGCCTGTTGGGGCGGGGGTCATAAATTCGTCATATCTTTGGAAGAAGGTAAAAATCATGAAATTAACGACTAAAATAAGAATTCAAAATAATTGTCAAAACTCCCAACATTTTTCTGAGCATTTACTTAAAATTGGTGACGGGCAAGAGGCAACATCGGAAAATGGGAAAATCAGGCTTTAAAAGGAATGTGCAAGATCTGCCCTACATTAGAAAATCTTATCAATCAAGTTTATCCAGATTTCACATTGAATATACAGAACATCAAATGGCTCCAAGAATGCGCAATATTAACCCCTTTAAATGAGAAAGTCAGGGAAATTAATTTCACAGCACAAAAAAAGTTCCAACGGCCGCAAGAACATACTACTCAATACACTAATGTTTAAATGATGAGGAAACCACAAGCTAACCGGCGGAATTTTTGAATTGACTAATCCAATCCCAATTGCATTCCCCTACATAGATTAGTGCTGAAGGTAGGATGTCTAATTATGTTGCTACGCAATCTGGACCCACCGAAGCTGTTCAAAGGCTCCAGACTGATAGTGAAAGCATTACTTCCTCATATCATCGAAGCAGCCATTTTAACTGGGCCATTTGAGGACGAGAACATCCTGATTACAAGTATATCACTCATTCCAACTGACTTGCCATTTTCTTTCCAACGATCACAATTTCCTCTTCTGCTTGCGCTTGCAATCACAATCAATAAGGCGCAAGGACAATCGCTTCGAGCCACAAGCTTGTATTTGACTGACGAGTGCTTCGTGCATAGAAAGCTGTGCTTGGGAATGTCAAGGGTGAAGGATACATCAAGTTCGTTCAACATCGTCGATGAGCAGAAGGAGACTAAAAATATTGTGTATAGTCAAGTTTTGAAATATATTTGTAACAATAATGTAAATAAAATTAATTATAATCAGAAAAATTAGGTTGAATCTATCTCATTCATGACAGGATAAAAAAAGCTAGTATAAATTTTGATTTTTCCTGCATTCAAAACGCTTCATTAAATATTTCAAAATCAACTTCCAATTTAATTAAGATATACATGAGAATGTGAAAATTTCAGAAAACTTAGTCCTCAAGAATAAATATTGTTTTGTTTAACTACAATTTAATCTTCTGTTATTTGGTAATAAACATTGTTTTAATTTTTACATCACTACTGCTTTTCTTTTACGATATGAATAGAATTAAATTTGATTATACTTGAAAACGCACCCATTTCGAATGCGTTCTATTTTCTTATAAAGTAAAAAAAATATTATTAGAATTTCCTCTTTTAAAAATCCTTTATGTCTTTTCCACAATTTCTTTCATTCGTCTTCTATATATACACATATTTCAAATCAATTCAAATGTGAAATAAAGATATTGGTGGGTGATTTCTTCCGTTTTTAAATGAATAAACTTTTGTTGAAAAATATATATACGGAGCCTGGAAATATTTGCATTTTGAAATAAAACCGAAGATAAAACTTTTGCGTGTTTGTTATAGCAGACGTAAAATAAAATCAACGCGAAATCACAAGCTATTTTTCAAGCCTTCTTCTCATATTCTAGAAATCACTCCTCTTACATGGTGAATAGTTTCGGAAATACAATTTATTTATCCGTATACTATTATGGAAGTGTTCGGCTATAGCGGAAATTTTGAACTAGTAATAAAAAACTCATAAAATAACGAAAATCCATAAGGATATTCATAACTCGGAATGGCATTTTCGCAAACAGGAATTCCGGAAGATCCATTCACAAGATTTCACCACGATTCTCTGCATTTCATTCACAATTGGATGATTCGCACTTTGGGTATGAAAACACGCATAAAAGCAAATTTTTTGCCCTTTATTTCGATCAGAACAAACTTACAAAAACATCAAAAAGAATTCTTTGAAAGTAAACACATAAAACCAGCAGTGACCATAAATAGTCTGAGGTCCGTGGTGGCATTTTTGGTTCTTGTCCACATTCGCGAAGAGCTATTTTCTATGATTTCTTTGAACTATAAAAATGTAGGCGTTCTCTTTTAAGAATCATAGCGATATTCTAGCAAATAATATGGCATTTGAAGTTCCAGTTGACTGCAATTTGCTTCGGTGAAAGGTGCTCTTTAATAAATTTTAATTTAAAATAGAGGAATAGAAACTGAGTGACATTTAATATACGAGTTGTACAGATGCTTGAATTCTTTTAAATATAGTACTGTCAGGTATATTTTCGGTGTAACCAAAACATTAGGATTATATTACATCCGTAGAAAAAAAATTGTCTCTTTATCAATCTACGCATAGATGTTTTAACTTTTTTGTCATTCTGTCATTTCCCATTATCACAAGATTACGATATGATAATTTGAATACGATATCATTACGATATGATACAATAATCTGCATATCGAACAAAATTATAAAAATATACTACAACGTTGTGTTAATTTGATACATGTGCGATGCTTATATATGCTGTCTTTGAGTGAAGAAAGAAATCGTTAACCCCACTGCCAATCAAAAGGAACACAAATCCTATATTACATCGACCTAAGTCCAGGCGTGGCTTGCATTATGAACATAAATAAGAGGAAGAAGGCTTCTATGCTATTGGCTGCTTTAGTTACAAGCACTCTTTCAAAAACGTGTTGCGCACTGTGCGCTCTAGCAACCAAAATGTCGCTAACGCCAGGATGGCTAGTGGAGGCCTTCCTGGTTTTCCTCGAAGCGAAACACAAATGTGGGACAGTTTCCCTTAAAATTCTTCCAGAAAAGCAACTTACCTCCCATATAATGGAGGTAAGTCAGACTTCCACATCGGATGCTGCCTAGTAATCCTGTTGATTTCAGTTTGTGACGTTCAGGTAGGCAAATCATTGTTGCTTTATTTTAATGATATGAGGAAACAACTCTAATACAGCATTTTTAGAGATAGGAAATTTAATAAAAGAATATAGAAAAGATTTATAAAGCTGTTTCTCCATAAAATAATTAGGGCCGCGGTGGCCTAGTGGTAAGGTCTCGACTTCAGGGTCGGTAGGTTCCAGGCTCGAAACCCGGTTCCACTGAAGATCCGCCGCAAATGTGGTCAAGCTAAATTATACGTAATGGGCCAAACGTCCTCCCGATGCTGTGGTGCGGAAACTTGAAGAGGGGATACCAGCTCAGGTGTCGTCTACTTCATCTGACCGCGGTTCAAAATCACGAGGTCCGTCCAAAAAAGGAGTCCTTGCGTTTATTTAAAATGGGAAGGTAATATATCGAAACTAAAACCAATAATTAATTATTACATTACAAATAAAATCTGTTGTGCAACGGATTGTAGATCCCTCGATTCAGGACTGCAACTTATTTGCACTTATGTCCAAATTGGGATAGTAAATCAGAAATCTATAAATTGGTAGTTTATTCTTAATTGGATATTCTACGTCCAACCAATTAACCGATGCTGACGGAATGTTGGTAAGGAGGAGAAGGTTGAAGACTGAAAAATTCTTGGGATATATATATATAGTCTATATTCAGTTAATATTGATGTAAAATGATTTCTCTATGTATAAGTTCTAAAACACGTCTAAATTGGAGTATAATTTTAAAAGTTTATTTCAAATATAGTTAAGAAAGAAATCCCACTTAATAAAATGTTCGTTTTCTAAAAAAAATTATCAGGCATGATTTTAAATTTCTTTATTCTTTTTGCAATTTTTTTTTAATTTAAAAAATATATATATACGAATTTCATACTCATTCCTTTGACCAAGTACAACAGTACAATTTAGTTAATTTATAATCTTTCTTAGCCATTTTTACTTAAAAAAGCTAATTAGTTTGTAGCAATTTTTTCAAACACAGTTACCTGAATTTAAGAACCATTCTCTAAAATTAGTATTGATGAATAGCCATTTTTATCTGCAACGTTATGAGAAAACACACTATTGCCTAATTAAGACCATTAATTTGGGTGCTTTTCTTAATTGAACAAAAATTGTTCCTCGCTTCCTAATTGCAACCATCTTTTACATTTTAAAAATTAAAACGCATCTTTTAAAGAATTTACACCGGTAATTAAAGATCGCGGTTTTTCTTTTTTGCTTTGAAATGATAAAAAAAAAATGTTATAATGATACAATTAATTTATCTTAGAAGTTCTCTTTCTGTGCTTTTTGATTTTAAAATATAAAATAAAAACGTGATTGTATAATATAAATTTAAATCGTCACGGTTTTATTTTCGAAGCTTGCAGTCTCGTATTTTTAGCATTTATCTGAAGAGTACAACATTTAGAAAAGCTAAAATTGTTACTGTTCTTTCCTTTATAGTTCTAAGAAAAGTTTCTATATTTTCTTTATGTAGAACGCCAGGCATTTATTGTCCAATGCACAATTTGTGTACATAACTTAAATTTTAATCTTTAGTAAATTTCAATCTTTTCAATTATGAATATAAATATTTTAAATATGACTTTTTACTGACAGATTCCTGCGACAAAATGACACTCAAATATAATCAGTAAGTTTCGTTGTAAAATAAATAAATTTCTGCTTCAATATTTATTATTAACTTATGAAGGACCTATTCACATGAAGAAGAAATAGCATTTTCTAGGTCAAACAAGTTAATTTTGAAACATTACATTGGAAGAAATTTTTATGAAATCATTGAACATATAACCAATATTTATACTAAAATTACTGTTATTTTTAGCAACAAACCATGTCAAATTGTTGTAAATTGAGACTGAACAGAAGCGCTTATCACTGGTACTCATGTCCACAAACCAATCTTGAAAAACTTTTGTAATATTTGAAAAATACTAAAATGTAATTAGTAATATTCAAATGAATTTAGAAATTATTTTATTGCACAACGTTTATGATCAAAAATAAAAATGATGCAATAACCTTCAATAATTATAACCCTTAATAATTATGAATTTCCTTTACTGAACAATAGGTATGATCAAAAATTAAAATTACCCAATGACTCCCTATTTCACAATATATTGTGTCACTCTATAACACATACCAAGCATGATTGTTTCGCTAATCTTTTCCATAAATAACAATTTCTATATTAAACAAGGAAGTTTCGATGAAATCATTGATCATATAACTAATCTTTATACCAAAATTACTGTTATTTTTAGCAACCAAGCATGTAAAATTGTTGTAAATTGAGATTGAGCAGAAGTGCTCATCACTGCTACACATGTCCACAAACCAATCTTGAAAAGTGTTGCAATATTTGAAAAAATAATAAAATATCAATAGTGATATTTAAATCAATTTAGAAATTATTTTATTGTACAACGTTTATGTTCAAAAATAAAAATGATGCAATAACCTTTAATAATTATAACCCTTAATAATTATGGATTTCTTTTACTGAACAATAAGTAAAATCAAAAATGAAAATTATCCAATAACTCTAAAATTTACAATCTATTGTGTCCCTCTATAACACTAACCAAGTATGATTTTTTCGCTAATCTTTTCCATAAATAACATTTTTCTATGTTAAGCAAGGAAATGTTGAGGCATTACATTAAAAGGAGATAACCAACCTTATACTAAAATTACTGTTATTTTTAGCAACCAACCACGTCAAATTGTTGTAAATTGAGACTGAGCAGAAGTGCGTGTCACTGGTACTCATGTCCACAAACTAATATTGAAAAGTTTTTCTAATATTTGAAAAAATAATAAAATGTAATTAGTAATTTAGAAATTACTTTATCGCACAACGTTTAAGATAAAAAATAAAAATAATGCAATAACCTTCAATAATTATAACCCTTAATAATTATAAATTTATTTTACTGAACAATAAGTATGATCAAATATAAAGATCACTGAATAACTCTCAATTTTGCAATGTATTGTGTCACTACAACACATACCAATCATGATTGTTCCGCTATTCTTTTCCATATCTTTCATTCAATTCTACTCGTTGGACCAATTCCAAAGTCCACCACTACAGAAGTTCGCTACTCAGGGCGAAATCTTCCGCTTTCCAAATATCGATTCCACCACGAAGCGTTCTAAGCGATGCAGCCAGAGTGGCTCTGTACAACTTCGAAGACAAGGCTTCTGACTAATTAATCCAGTTTGTGCAACTTCCTCAAAAGCAAGCCATCGTTAGCTCACCATTGTCGGTAATCATTTGTTTAATATCACGTCTTTGTCACATTAGCCCATTGAAAAATCGAGTTATTCCCTGGTTATTCTGCGGTCGGTAAGATATTGGTCCGCTTCCTCAGCGGAATTTCTTGAAACAATTATTATAATTCCCAGGATCACGTATGAGTCTAGCATGAGACGGCTAACCAGACAAAGGTGGAGTCTCGGTGATTTATTATCCAATGAAGTCACTGGCTAAACATGCAGTTACTTGGTGCAGATTGATGGCCCCTCAGGATAGGCGGACTGGATTTTTATCATTAGGGTCAAGTGAGATATTCTCAGTTTTGTCTCATTAGCTCGCATAATCAATTAACTTGATAGACACACTGTTTGCGCCATGTGGCAGTCGAAACTAATGTCGTCAAGAATATTTTAATTTAGCATAGTGGCATTCATTAATTAAATTTTAAAATTTAAATTTGTGACATTTTCAATTTTTTGATGAAAATAAAAATATAGCTATTTTGGATATTTTATCTGAATCTTTACTTGGATTCATGTTTTTTAATTCTTTAACTTATTTTAGAATTTCTTCACCTGATATATTTTCTACTGTGCTGAGTATATAGAGAGAAAGCATTATAATTGTCAAAAAATACGAGCCGAATTTATTATGATTCTTTCCGTTTTAGCCTTCTAAGAGTTCGAAAAGTCAATTTTTGGAATTGCCGACTGCCTATAGTCTCCGCAGCAATGATGGGGGATGGAAAAACAAAGTACCAATTATTGATAGATTCGTGCCAGATGGTTCAAAGTACGGAGACAAAAGGAAAAGAGGGGTTGAACTGCTAGATCATATGACACGGGCAAGTAAGGAAGAAAATCAACGAAAGACGTTACAGCGAAAGAGTGTTTAATTAAGTTGAAAAAATTTTTAGTAGTCAGACTTGAAAATATTTTTATCGAAAGTAACGCCGGGCTATTAGCTAGTTTGATATAATTAAAATCATATATTGAATGATGATGTTCTTGTTAAATGCAAATATTTTTGTTTGATAGGAATCAAGAATGATAATATTTAATATTTTCCTTTCGGGATATATTAATGATAAACCAGCAAATGCTTTTCCTAACAACCCTCCTCTTTTGAAACAAATATATCTGTCCTCTAATAACAAGGTAGACAGTTCTGCTTTCCTACCTTATAGTATCACCCCTACTATAAAGGGTAAATTTATTGCTAATGAGGTAGGGTAAGTATTGCACACTTAATGAAGAGTTCTCATAACTTATGGTGACATAAATAAAAGGGCAGGAAACTTTCTTCTTTCTTCATTGAAATCTTCAAAATAAGAGATGGTTTGAGTTTTACGCACTGTAATATATATCGATAACTTTTTATTCATCTTTATCACAGTTTATTACATAGAAACTACATTAGATGGAAAGAAAGTCATTTGCAGTATGGAATAAGTATCTGTAAACACAGATATAATTCATTTTCCAGGAAAAAATAAAGCAAAGAAACGGAATTGAAATTCTGCTTGAAACAGTTAATATCATACACTTAATGCTCCGAACTCTCGGTAAAGATATAGAGATAATTGACTTCCGAAGCCTAATTGACTTCATCATGGTTTATTAGGTAAGTAAGTCAATGACATAATGCACACTGTCATACACATTACTTCCAGCCCAAACTTCCAGATTGGTTATCTGAAATAATGTAAGTAAGAAAAGTGGTCATCATTATTAAATAATCTTGATATCGCGAAACTGCATGTCTATATCATTCAGAGTTGTTTTATATTTCAGTACATAAAGGAAAAAAAATCTGGTGGCTTCTAAGAGCAATAAAAACGTTTAATGAGGAGATGGTGAAAGCTTTTATAAGTTAATTACTTTACTTCAGCATACTAACCCAAATAATAGCCTTTTAGTACAGGAAGGATCCATTAATGTCGACTCATTAGAGTTAATGGGTTAATGTCCCGAAGGAGAAAAAGATCTTGTTAAAGAAGGCTTTTGGAGGAATTAAGAAAACGAATCAGATTTGTGTATGCTCACTGATCTTCGAGGCTGTGCTCATTTTTAAGCAAATGGTTTCACAAAGCGAGCCGAAAATGAAAAATAGAAGATACTTAAAAATTATGTTGAGTGACGTATATATTTTTAAATGGGTTTTATCTTCGCCAAAATCTTTCCTAATATATCGTAATCGTTTTTAACATGTAGATAAATCTTGCGAATGATGCGCTGTCTTTTATTGGTTGAAGGAGCTGTAAGTGAGATAATTTTGAGAGCGAAACTAATGCTTCTTTTCCTGACAACCACATCAGAAAAATTTTCTCCTTATGTTTTTTCCACTTTTGTTGTTTAATCTTCGCTTCTTTTTCTTACAGGCTTCTCAAAGCAGGGTGGATTATTTTTAATGTGCGAGGCATATTATGTTAAAGTGACAACCATCAAAAAGACAGCAATCAATAGTTATAAAGCTCCAAAATTTTGGAGGTCACTTTGCATTTAATAAAATAGGAGTAGAAGAAGCAGAATTTCCAGTACTGCAGATACGAGATACACAAAATCTCTAACGCCCGTTAAAATGAAGATTTTCGCGAAGAAACAGGACAGTTCTTCTTACAACTTTTCGTCTCATTTGAAGTCCTAGGTGATTTGTCGTTTTCTATATTTTTCTTCCGCCATAAGCAATAAATTAAAAAATACTCTCACCAATAGCATAGTGGGTTTAGGCTTAAGAGCAAGAGTTGGAGAGGATGTCTATCGTTCCTGTTCTCTAGAAGGTGTTCATCTCTACTCACTCTAGCAGTATCGTTGAAATGCTGGTAAGCTGAAATGCGCTTTAACAACGAATTTCTTGATGTGGTCGGGCTTGCTCCTGGACGTTTCCTAACTATTCTCCAAGAGAGACATAAATGTAACTTCTACCAATTCTTTAGGAAATTGGTAGAAGGTACATTTAACAATCGCCTAAGGAATTGGTAGAAGTTACATTTATCAATCGCCTAAAGAATTGGTACAAGTTACATCTATGTTTCTTTTGCATTACGTTAATAGCTCTGGATTCCTTTCACTAATAGGAGATTCTGCACATCTCCTTTATGAACTTGAATTATATGACTTACCTGGTGGACTGGCTAGATACACGCTACACCACTGCCACTAATAATCTTACATGCACTGATATAATGGGAGGGTAGTAAAGTTATTTACAGGGAAGTTTGTATTTAGAGATCCCTCAGTTTGGTTACGCTAAGGTAGTTAAGCTCTAATCATTTAGTGTTACAACTGTGATGCCAATTCGAAGGAGAGGGAAAAATTATGATCTTACAACATATGAACTGCCCCAAAGGCAAAGGTTAGGAAGAAGAACTAATTAACCGTCCTTTCCCCAAGAAGAATCGTACTTCTGGCAGACGGCTCAATCCTTGTAATGTCGATTATTTCTACAGAAACCCAGAGGCCACATTTGCCAATATTTTAAAAAACTTAAAAATATATAAAATTTGTTTAACTTTACATATTAATCAAGTTAATCATCTATTTCTTAAAGGTTTAGACAAATTTCGGATAATTTGAAAAGAACATTTTTTTCCCTCTCATTTGAGCAAAATGAGACATCAAGCCGCCGGAATACTGAATGCTTAGAAACTTATAAAACTAACATAAGTTGCTGTTGCTTCCTAAGCAATTCAAGAATAGTTCTAAAAAATGTTGCGAAAACAATTTTTCCAGTTAATATTAAATTATATTTAAAACCTTCATTGCATAAGATGTTGCATATTGCAAGATTTTGCGCTTTGATAGTTGAATGACATTTGAATTGTTTATAGTATCTGAAAATTGAATACAAATTCAACTGAAAAAAGGAAGTCACAGTTTTAATTATAAATTTTTTAGAAGAACAATCCAATTATAAGCTTACATTAAAAACATGCAAATTGAATATTTTCACTAATTAGTCTCATATTATTTTAGCAAATAGATATTTTATCTAACTATTTCTATACAAACTGGAAATAAAAAATGACTAAAAGATTTCGGAATAATTATAAAATAAAATCCAAACATTTTTTGTTCCATATTTAAACCAGCGGGAGTGATCTCCCCAAAACTTTCTCGTATCTGCCCTAAAGCAGGTGGGGGAAAAATACACAGAGCGGCAGTAACATGTACGTTTCCCTACACAGGAGGAGAAAAACGCCCGCCCCGTTCCTTGCGTCATACAATGGCGAAGAAACCGAATACCATACCGGGGTTACTTTGCACTCGTGGAGGTAGGCTTGCACCAGTGTAAAATTTGAGTGAAAAATGAAATAGAGATCAATTCATTAGGTATATGGGGTTCAGATTTTTTTCTAGCTTCTTGGGAACACTGACTCGTGTATTTCATTTCTGAAACGTATATCACAATCACTCAGGATGTTAAAGAAGGCAAAGACAATGAGCCAATTTTTCAGAGAAAATTGTAGTGCTGAAAAATCTGTCTCTGGCGATGAAAGCATGACATTTCTGAAGGCAAGTGCGTTTAAATGTGAAAGATAATAAGCCTGGCATTCATTTTCTTGCTTTGAATGTCAATTATATTTGTTAGTTAAGTTGTAATTAATTTTTTCTGACTTGGGGTAACTTTGCACCGAAAAGGAGGGATTCTTTGCACCATGTAAATCTGTGATATATAACAACCCCAGTTGTTTTATTTGAATTTAATTTTGTTTTAAATAATAATAAGAATAATGTTTGCTTAAGCTTCAGATATGCCCAGTGTGTTTAAAAGGAAGTTAGGGACTTGCAAGTATATGGAGTTCTCTCCAGATACCTTAGAAGCTTGAGTTAATGCGATTTCACAAGTTTAGAGTATTTTTAAAAAGGCAGAAACTTTTTTCGGTACCCTAAGTGAGCAGTTTGTTACAAAAGAAAAGTAATTCATATAACTAAACATGGAAATCCCCTGATTTCCTCCAATGAGAACTAAAAGACCGTTGCAATAAGTAGTCGAATTCAGTGACTTCGGTTTTCCTTTCAATAATATAGATCTTAAAATGATAATAAAGGTTTATCTTACTAAGAATGTGCGGTAAAAGATAGATTTATTAATAATTCACGCGGCAATAATTGGATGAAAGGATTTCTAAAAGGGCATCCTGATTTTACAGAATGTAATGATATAAAATTGCTTATTATAATCAGGCATTTATGAAATTTATTTTTTTGTATATTTCAACCCAGGCATACAATAAATATATCTCGAATTGCAAACAGAGAATTCGTTTTTTAATATACTAAAAACACTTAACCAGTGCGAAGTATCCCCACCTATGAGGGAACTTTCCAACAAAACTTCGAAAAATCATAATTAATTATTAAATCACTGTCTAATACAAAGTTTGTTGCAAAGCGTTTCTCTAAGAATCCCTGGATGAGGAAAATATTATAAAAGACTTTCTCTTAAAGAAATACACGTAAATAATCTCAAAATTCTCTCGAAAGTAATGAAAATCGATGCCAGGTAACCCCTTTCTACGGTATGCAATTTGAAAGCCTTTTTTCAAATGATTGAATTGAAAATTGGGCAAGGACCTACAATTAGGATTAGAAGACCACATACTAAATTTCATTTATCTAAGTCGTTTAGGAGATATCTATCGTTTTCGTTATCTATCGTTTAGGAGATATGGTGTTCAGAAGCAAGCGATTATACAGACTGACAGGCAGTCAACGCATTGGCGGATTTGGTCCAAATTTTATACAAACCTACATTCCTGATGATAAATCTATGTACAAATTTCATTTGCCTAGCTATTCGAATCTTTCAGTTATCGTATGACATGAAAATGGACAGACAGACTTCCCATAGACGGATTTTGTCCAAAAGTTGATAGAGACCTACAAATTATGTGTAAAGGCCACATACCAAATTTCATCCCTGTAGCTTTAATAGTTCTTGAGTTATCGCATTCACAGACACAATTCCAAAATTGGGTTTTTCACATTCTCACGAAGGTCGAAAACGTGGCGAATCATCAAAATCTCGAGACGACGATCACAATACATTCTCTTTGTATACTTCGAGAAACTAAAAATGAAATTCATATAGATTGCAGTGATAATTAATATATTTAATGAACTATTTTTGTTGTTTAATGTATAATTAATTCCGCTATTTCAGTCTTTATTTCAATACAAAATATTCTAGCAGAAAATAATATTTTAAGATTTCAATCGACATTGAACAGCAATGGCGAACCTAAGAACAGTTTTCTGTGAATTTTCGGATATTTTAGTTAGCGTGTAATTTACAGGTAGAATATTAATAATTAGCTTTCTTTAGGATCAATAAATTTCCTTCATTGTTTCACACATACTGAATAGTCTGTTATGTATTAATTGAAAGTAGCATTTAGTATAAATCTACATGGTAAATTTATAAGAAAAAGGAGAATAATTAATTCAGTTTTTCTGTATCCTTTTTCAAGTATATAGTAAGAATTTGTATAATAAAGTAAAACATATCTCTGCAGTCCTTTTTTACCTACCTTGGATGTTTAATTTTTGGCAATTTTTTTACCAAAATCTTTTTAATAAAACAATGCAATAAATTAAAACAAAAATATCGAGTTCAGCTTTATAAACGTTGCAAGCTTGATGTATGCATTGAGTATCTAATTATCTTAAAACTAATGATTCATTATTGATGAATTATTTAATACTTATCATAATATTTATTCAAAAAGTGTTTTGTTTATAATTTAAACGGGTTTTTTATGAAGTTTATAAATAATTAAATTTGAGACATCTCAAACACAATAGAAAACACATCAAAATTGGCAATGACGAAATCAAAATTTTGAATAATAAGAATTTTGTTTGTCTTTCTCTTATAATTGCGCGATATGGAACCCAAAATTTGAGTCATCGGTAGCTAAATATATAGTACGATTAAAACTGATCCATGAACTGGCTGTAAATTTCAAAATTTGAGTGTTATTATTTGTACACAATTTTGAAGCAAAATAAATATTGATTCCCTTTATATTACTAGTTTATTTAGATAATTTCAATGAAAGTTTTTATAAAAGAAATATGACACAATATTTTCTACAGAGATATATTGTTGAGTAAAAAATAATAATAAATAAATAAATAAAATAAAAAATAGACGGGAGGCTGTATCTGCGAAACGGCCGCTAGGATTGAGGTGCGTAGACCTACTTACCTTACTCATTTGTGAATTTCTCTGACTAAAGTAGCTGTATGTGAATATTAAATCTATAATGACTATTAATCTAGTGTGACTATGTGACACTATCTATAAAAAGTTCTTTATGATTTTCAGCAAATTTGGAACTCGGCTGTGACTCAACCGTAGTTACAAATTCTAAAATTGTTTTTGCAATCTCTAAAACCAACTATCTGTGTTATTTGGTTGCGGAACTATAAGCGTTTAACTTTAGCACGAAAAGAGTCAGAATTTTTTCCTTTCCCGACACACCATTAGACCACTATAGAGAGACGTAGGTATACGTCAAAAAATAAGTCATTCTTTATGTTCCATGCGTCATGAAAGAGTAAGTAAATTTTTAAGGTAAATATAATACTTAATCTTCTATGAAATGTAAGGAACAGACAACCAAGTACTGAAATAAATTCTATTTTCAAAATTTGAATATAAATATCCGAAAAAATAACATAAATAAAAAATAATAAAGAATCTTGCACAATGTGTAATATTAACAGGGTTATGCGCAAATATCATGACAAAATAAAATGCATATTAGATGAAAAATCCTGAGAACTTGTAAGGTGAAAAATTACGGAATTTGTTACATCAATTCGCTAAGCATTAGTGAGATAAATATCCTTGTTAGAAAAGTACCTAAACAAATATATTTCATGTAATGAAATGCTACAAATGATACTAGAAAGAGAGCAGAGAACTGTGGAGTATTCAAATGTAGACAGCTGTCAGAAAACCATTCACATATCTGCATTCAAATCTCTCTCATAATCAACATAATTTCAAAAGATTTGAATACGCTGAAACAATTTATCTGTGTCTGATAAACAGTTAGAAATTTATCGGATAATATCCGATATTTGAGATTAATAGATGATAATAGAAGCGAACGGAGTACTGCGTGCAACAAAGAGTTGCAGAGTAAAATCTACAAAATGCATATTAAACAGAATTTCCTTTGACGCATGATAAGCATTAACTGGATATGAAGCATTAAGCCCTACATAGAAATATGACCATTATTTTAAGCTTTACCATTCGTCTTAAAAGTTTTAAACACTTTTCCACAAAGAGTTAATTAGTTAAGGTATTTAAAATAACTAATTACATCCACGACCTCTTAATATACAAATATAATTCAAGAGGTATATTTATCATATGAAATAAATGGCGTCTTTAAATTCATCTCAACTCGACATTTAAAATCTTTACGTTTATGATAATACAGGGCTCTTAAGTGTAGAAGAATGAATTTTGAGAATGTCTACAGCAGAAAACTGAGTATCTTCTTCCTGCCCTGGGCAATTACTTTCGACGTGTTGAAAGTTAAACAGTTTGTTAGCTATAGAGTAAATCCCTGGTGTATTCAGTCTGTAATTAATAGTTTCGCTTTTCTCAAACATTTCGGTTTCTCCTGTTGCAGCATTTTCGCCTCAAATAATGAGAAGGCTGTATACTTACTTGATAGAATTCAATTCGCTGCGGCTCAATGGTAAACAATTATTTTCAGTCTTTATTTTTAATATTTATTAAAAGAATAAAAATATGTTTTTATAATTAATATATATTATGTTATTTATATAATAGATTATTACTAATATAATAGCCCAGATCTGTTTCTAGGTAACGTTCTGAAGTCACCAACAATAAAACTCGCGCCATAGCACTGCGAGACGTTAAACAGCATTATTTCATTGTTAGAGAACCTAAATTTCAGTAATTTTAAATTTAAAAGAGTAATCGTCGTTCTAATTTCAAATTTAATAGCTCAGAAATAGTGAAATAAAATTTTCTATCGATTGATACAAAATGTTTCTCGCTATTATTAATAGTTCCCGAGAAATTTTAAATTATATTAATCATATATTTCAAATTAATTTCCTTTTTTTAATAGAAATTAGTAAATTACGTCAGTGGTATTATATCATGCGCGTGATATAGTTTGGACGCCACGATGCATCTCATTATTTATTGCAATCGTGATGATATAATTTGATAATATTTTTTGGCAATGTTTGACATTGCAGCAGAAAAGTGCTTTGTTTTGATTAGAATTTCAAAAAGAATTCCTTTGAAATTTTAACTTTTGATTTACGTTTGACAATCTGAGAATTTCATGGTTATTGAATTATAAAAAAATTGTTAAACAACGAAAAATACTTCACACGGAATGTTGTTTACCAAGAGGTTTTTTGAATAAAGAAATATGTAAATAACACGTAAATAAAAAAACATTTCCTGGCATAAAACATATGTTTATTTTATTTGTTTCCAATCAATGTTAAACATTCCTTTTGCATTCCTCCCGACAATTTTGACGTGTTTAAATAGATATCTATTTAAACACGTCAAAATTGTCGGGAAATCTCTCGAATGAAGAGGCAATTTGCACCCGTCATACCATGACGGATTATTTTATAGTATATACGAATACTATTAAAATAGTATGAGGCGCTATTGAAAAACAGAAAAATCGCTGAAATTCAATAAAATTTTTTCTGTAGCTGGTTTAATTTCAATCGAAACATGCCTTACTTATCCCATATACTTACACTTTACTGTTCTCCTGTATGCATTCTATAATATCTTCCTAAAAAATTAGAGCCGCAGGGGCATGATGGCAAAGTGTTGACTTTGTCACCTGAGGATTCGAGGTTCCAAACCGGATTACGCTAAGGATCCACCGTAAATGTGGGCTTAGTCAGGGCCTCCTCGAAAGAAGAGAGAAAAAAACATTTTTATGGGCCTGGAACTACAAGTATCTCCGACATTACGCTCACCCTCTAAGCGATGGCCCTGTTTCTGCGTTGGTCATTTGCTTACTACAGCACACCATAGTGATCACTCGCATGGTTTGGACCCGAGAGCTCGTTTTGAGATTAAATAATGTGTTAATATTCTTATTTTACAAATGGATAACCCAAAACAGAGTACAGTATCATCCCAGACATTCACATGAGTACTTATTTATCTTTATTAGCTGTATTTTTCCGAGTTATGCCTGTTTAGTTTCAAGTACAAATTAAGCCTAAACGCCAGACCTCAGAGAAAAGACACGTTGACTGTTGAAATATATAGATATAATTAGACTTTTTTTATTACTAATATAAAAATGCTTTGCTTAGCGTATATTTCTTTGCATATTTCGGATTTATGAAAAAAAATTATGTCTGATTTTCTTGTGTTTGTGTGTTAAAGTTTTTATCAAATAATATTCGCAGAAAATGTTTCACTTTTTATAATAATTCTATTGAATTCCGATTATGTTATATCTCGCAAAATATTATAAATAAAAAGAAATAAATTCTCTTAAGTGCTCACATGAATCTTAGGGATGATAATGTATTCTGTTAAATCCTATCCTTTTTAAAATCAATGTATGAAAAGCAAAAGCTTAGAAACAGTAATTTCATTACTTTTGATAAATGCAACTGCTGCTTAATTTATGTAGGAATTATTGCAATATTTCATAAAATTTTCGCAGCTTCTTTTTTATTTCAGTTGATGTTTTCACAAAAATCTCTTTTATATTTTACAGGGAATTAAAACTTGGAGTTTTTGATATTCAAATTCTTAAATATTAGGGCAATTATTGATTGATTGTTAAAATTACAAATTAAATCAGTAATTACATGTGTGAAATATTTTTTATTGTGTCATTTGAGTCCAATGTCATTAAATGTTTCTGAGTTCCAGGGCGTGCAATTAGATAGTTTTTATTTTGAAAAAGTGCATTGAATGGATAAATTCTTCGAAAAAATGTTTCTATTTCAAGCCAAATTAAATAAATAAATTGGGAAAACCAACCACAGAAGTACTTTGTTCATTTGAACAAACATTTAAGCAATTATTGACATCCAACTCTAAAAAGGCAATTCTAAAATAAGTAGAGGCGAAAAAAGGCTACTCTAGTGTTTTTTGAGGAACTCTGATTTTTTTTTACTTTTAATTTATTTTATTTTTACTCATTTGATACGTTGCTGTCGCAATTTCACATTGAAGTAATGATGTTCCCAAAATTTTGGCTTTGCTATGGAAATGGGGGCTATTATGCTATTGCTTTTAAAATGGTTTAAAAATATTTAAGCCAAAGGAATTATTATTACTTAAATGGTTTTAAAATTATTCTCTATAATGTATTTTCATGTTAAAAGTTAACATTTCAAACTGAGTTCTGAAAACACATTTCTTAAACATTTTATGTTTTTATTATTTTGAAATCTCTTTAAAACGATTAAATTAACATCAATACTTATGGGTATCAGCGTCATTTATTAGTCAGAAATTGAGAATTATGTAACATAATTTAGAAAGAAAAACGACAGAGCAAGAACCTAAACAACATGCTAAGCGTACAGCTCCCATCGCTTAATCTTTCTCCCTTTTAGGCTGTTCTAGGCCCATAGAATGAATACTCGTCGCGGCGGCCCAGGCTTAGTGCATTTTGAATCTGACGTCAAGAGTAAAACTTCTTTTTTTATCTGGCATGGAAGTATACTTGTGTCGCCCTTGTCATTGGAAAGTTCGAGGTTAGTCTCAAAATAATGGTGGTATTCTTTGGAAACAAGATATTACAATAACTAGGCTCTCTAAGAAATTAATTTCTGCTCATTTTAGCAAAAAAAAATGTTTCTTAGCATTTTTAAATTCATTTCTGAGAATCGCAGCAGTCTAGTGGCAAATTCTCGGCTTCGGCATCGGAGGGCCATGGCTTTGTGACCTGATTCTATCAAAGATGCGACATGTAGACAGGTCGGGTGTAGGTTAGATCAATCTGCGTCAACCAGTCTTCCATTGGTGTGATCTCGAAGTTTGGAGTGGAGTTAAAGCGCTGTGGTATCTCGATGTGTAAATTTAGAGATAAGTTGCAAATGACCTTTGTGTTGCTTGCTGTAGGGTGCTAATCTAATTAAATTAAACTCTAAATATTTCTTTAATTTATATAAAAACTGTACTTCTGAAGCATAGATATAATTGTGTTATAATCTCCGATTGGTGCTTGCATTTATATCGTATATTATTTATTTTTCTAATATTTTTATATCCAATTTTGACTTTTATTATAACTTCTGTTAGTTTATATGCTTTCCTTTTTTAATCTCATAATCTGTCTTCATATTTGTCTACATTTTCGCACTTACTTTGATATAAAAAACTTTTTTTCTATTTGAAGGTGGAAAGAAATGCAGAATAAGCAATGAAAAATATCGAATTCATAAAATATTTTATTGTGATGTATCTTTTCGTAAATAAATGGTCATCTTTTGAAAAGAAAGGCAACATACCTAATATTAATTGTATAAGATTGCACAGTGTATTAATAAATTTCTTATTTATTTTAATTGTTAAATACACATTTTCTGCAGACACTCTATAAAAATTAAAAAGTTTGTCTGAGATTGGACATTAAAATTAAACGATCGCAATGGCAGGTTGTTACTTCTAGGCATCATGATTAAGTCTCGATCGCCATGATTATAACTTAAATGACTTTCAAACAGTCTGGGAATCTGACAGCAGTTGAATATAGGAAAACCAGTTTTCAGCTGTCCAAGCTGTAGCAGTAAATAATGTGGAAATAACATAAATTCAATAAAATGAAGTGCTTGTAATATTATTTTCTATAAATTATTAAACTTCGATTTCTATCATTAAAGTACCTTTTTGAAAATACACGAGTTGCAATCTAAACTTTGGTCAGATAATGGAGTCTCTACCCTAAAAATTCACAAAAATTGTAAGATGTTTCATCTACGACAGATTCAATTTGCTAATATGTCGGGTTGTCGGAGTAATCAGTAACCCAAATCTTTTAACTTCTCTAGCCGAGATTCGACCACCAAGCCTCTAAAGTCTATTCGGGATATTGTAGATACAGTACAAAATCGATTAACCGAACTAAAGGTGGGGTAGCCATTTCGGATAAATATTTTTTCGGTTAAGCCATGAAAATCTATTTCTATTTACTTCTAATAAAAGTATGTAATTCTGAAATGTTTTGAGAGTAAAACAAACTCAAAACTCTCTTTGGAGAATGCACTTATGTTCTCTATTAAAGTTAATCTCCGTCGGACACAATATTCACACCTGTGAGTTCCGGCGCAATGCACCTGACAGGTACAGGTAGACGACTCGTAATTAATATTATTAATACCGATTACTTTTAATTTTAGCATTCTAAAATTAATCACTGACCTTCTTGGAGAGGCTTAAAAGAAAAAAATGGCGATATTGTTGCAAAAAAAACTCTCGCTTTCCAGATTATTTCCGTGCAGTACAGTACTTGCTTTTTGGATTTGAGATTTTATAGGCATTTCGGATAATCTGTTTTCGGTTAATCCAATTTCGGTTAACTGGGTTTTCAATGTGCTTTATGAATGGGAAACCACGAACAATTAATTCTTGGACCAAAAATTCAACATATCTTGTCATATAAAGTGTCTCTTTGACCCACGATCCAGTTCTGTTCCGACTTACAAGCTATAAGTCGAACTGATTGGAGTTTTATTTTTCAATATTGTTTTCATTCAAAGGGGCTATAAAAGTGCACTTAAAACACAAAAAATAACAATCTATGTTCGCATAATTACTGCCCATAATGTGAAAAATACATATTATGTTCCATATTGTATGCACAGAAAACAAAAATACAACCTGGATTTACGTTTATTCCGAAATCTGGAATTTATTTTTTGTGGTCGTAATTGTGGATAGGCGTTAGTTGCATAGGTCGTTATTCGTGGATTAGGAGTATTGTATTTTTAAAACTATTTTAAAAACAGAACAAAATATGGAACTTTAAATAATGAGGAACAAATTTGGACGCGCTGCTTCGCAAACTGATCAGATTTCGATCGGAAAAATCTTAACGAACTTTTCGAAAAATCATTGTTTAAACTTTCATTAGGGCATATATTGCACTCAATGCGATGCGTCAAAGAGAGAACATTTTTCTAAAGTAAAATGAGTCCTGAGTACCATTTTTTCATG
The DNA here is from genome assembly GCA_013235015.1 of Araneus ventricosus. Lineage (NCBI taxonomy): Eukaryota > Metazoa > Arthropoda > Arachnida > Araneae > Araneidae > Araneus > Araneus ventricosus. The sequence continues at coordinate 26,077 of BGPR01003947.1, forward strand.
TGGAATCATTTACATCTGCTGCCATCGAGTGGAAACTAATTACTCTTCAGCTTACTGCGTTTTATAACATTGCATTTTTATAGAACAAGGTAATTAACGAAGTTGGTTTGAATCTGAAGCGGGGTCAAGAATAGTTTTAAAAGAAATAAAAAAGCAGCCGAATTCCGCTCTTTTTTAATTTTCAAAGTTAAATAGACACGTTAGATCTCGTTCAAATGCACTTAATTAGCTTGAGTTTCAAATTCGGTAACGGCATGGATTCTTTGGAACTAATTTACTCGTCAAATTCGTCATGAAATTCACAAATGAAAGAAATGCGCCATGAAGAATGCTTAATGTAAACCTCATAACTTTAAGTAATGAATAATGATTTATTTTTATTAAAGATTGCATTTTTGTATTTTGTGATGTTTTCTACCGAATAATCAAATAATGCCTAAAATATTTTTAAAAGTAATATTTAAAATTAGACTCATGCCGCGTGGAGTTTTAATTACTTTAGTTTTCTAATTAATATATATTTATATTTTTGGAAAATAAATATTGCGTCGCAATATTTTTTTTATCCATTGTATATGGAACCACTGTGATTCTGCTGGGTTTTAAAACTAAAATATGTTTTTTAATATTCTATAAGTATTGAAATTATTTCATCACAATAAAAATTACTAGAATCCATATTTTAATGAGATAATTCTGAAGATTCTACCAAAAGTGATGAATTAACTACACTACAATAGGATAGTTATTATATTTAACGATATTTAATTTTCGTAAAATTTGAAATGAACTAATATCTAACTTCATTTTTGTAGATTTGATTACAGCACTTCGTCCTATTTACTTGACAATTTCAATATAACTGTTAAATGTTAGTGGTAAAAGCACTAATAAGGGAATTATAGTAGAGTATTGGCAATGCGTGAAAATTTAAATTACTGATTAATAATTTCATGAATCTATTGAAATTATGAGTGAATGTAATTAAAACAATAAAAGGTCTAACAAATCTTTTAAAATAAATTTGCAAATTTTTTCAAGACAGTATCAAAGAGTGCAACATCGCCTGAGCCATCAGCTTTCTTCTACCTGACAATGGTAGCTTTCGCAGCGTTTTAACAGTCCTGTTCACTATTAGCACAATATGTTTTACAATATCCATACGATATCTTTACGATGGTGTGGGGAATTCAGAATATCGTTGCAACATCATGAAGGTATCGTAAAATATCTTGTGCTAATAGTGTTGGCTTTTCATCATATGAATTTGCGGGATTATTGCCATTTGTATCTAAGCATGAAAAGATAAATATATATGAACAAAACTTTCGAATGGTAAAGTTGTATATTTATTTCTTTTGGAACGGCAGGATTTTCGATCGAATGCAAATGGTTTAAATTATATTAATGAGATTCATATAATAGATGGTACAAACTTAGTATTATTTATAATTTGAATTGTAGGTTAATTGTTTGGTTTCAGATACGTTTTTTTCTATATAGCCAAATGAAAAATTGTAAATTATTTGAAGCTATTTTAACCATGGAAACACAGACCCACAGACAAAAGAAATGGAAGAAAATAGAAAAAATAAATCAACTGGAATGTTCCATCCCAGGAAATAGGAGACATCCCATCATTCCAAGCAAGAAATTTCACTGCCATGAAAGTTAATTTTTCCTCCTCACCTTATAAAATAAATGTTTCTCAACACGACCAACGAAAAGTGAATAAGCCTCTGATAAATACTTTAAGCTCTTTCAGCAACATTCCAATTGAGAACAAAGTATATGCTAAAGCAATGGCAAATGGGAACTGACAACAGACCATAAGCATGTCTAATGTCCTAGCGGAAATAATCCAGGCAATAGCAATGCATTTCGCATTCGGGGGAGGAAGAGTCATTCCTGGGTTCGAGAACTCGGAACAGCAATTGTATCTTGTAATTGCAATCGCGGTTGCAGTTAAGTGCAGGAGATAGCGACAAACCGCGTGATTACTGGCTATAAAAGGTAATTTATCGAGTTGGTGCTTGAACTGCCACACCATACTTTTTCTCGCTGTTATGGGCGATCATTGCACATTTTCAGACTTTCCTAAAAGGGTTCACGCTCAATTTAGCTCAAACGACTTTGGAATACTTGATTTTTTTAGAGAATTCAATCCGTGGAACAGTTATCAACAACATTTTGGAGAATTTATTGGTTTCTGATTTTTGATTGAAAGCGCCATTGCAAGGCAGAAGTATTAATTAAATGACCATTAAGGAATAATATTGTGTTATCTCTTTTTTTAAGATGCCAGAATGAATTGGTTAGATATTGCATTATATTTCAAACTTGTAAATTGAATCGTATATCTCCTATGTTTTCGTAGTTTCTTATATTATAAAATAATTCGATTAATTTTATTTCTCTTGATGACTGACAGTTAATTTTTGCTTTAATTTAAAGTGTAAATATTTTAAATTTCAATAGATTTCAAGACAAAAATGCATTAAAATATGATACGTATTGTCATTAAAATATGATAAAAATCACGTTTTGCATATATTACGTAATTAAAGCTAGCAGTATTTATGCATTGTCTTATATTGTACCATCTGGAAAGTTCTGCGGTTTTTTGATGATAAATACCAGAGAATCAGTACAAAAATATTAAATCACATAGGCACCATTTTGTTCCCTGAATTTTTACCACTGTTCCGGCAGCTGTAAAATTCCTTTTTCTTAAAAAAAATTCATTGGGCTTATTCGTAAAGAAGTTATCGAGGTTCTGTTCGGCAGTCTCTAAAGACTACAGGCCGTTATAAAAATTTCGAAGAGACTTAAAAAAGTGAAAACATGAGGGGACAAGGTCTAGTGAATATGAGGGGTGGCAAGAAAAAATCCCCGCCATACTCAATAAATCTTCGTCTGACATTCATAACAGTGTTCGTCCAATCATTGTAATGCTGGAAGACAGCACCTGGGCAATTGGTCATTTCTGGCGACTTTCCTTCGATTTCTGTTTTCAAAACGGCCATTTGGGTATATTTTTTTCAAAATTTATTTTCTGATTTGGTGGCAACAATACATAAGGCTTTACTTTTTAGGGTTGCAGACCCCCTCTAGATGTTCGTTAGGGAGCTGACCCCATGATCTTTTTTTTTTGTAACATTATTATATAGTATTCACTTCTCTTCTCCAGTTGTGAGTCGTTTAAAAAAAGGAGCTTCTTCATTTTTTTCCACCAAAGACCCACATGCCGAAATCCGAGCAGGCATATCCCTCTGATTCTTGAGGTCATTGAAAGAAAGGGACCTCAAAATATGGGAACGTCCGAGCTCCTCTATCAAAGATAAGGGAAATTCACTTTCCCCCTCAAAAACCACATTGACAGCTAGCATTGTCCGAATTGTAAGAAAACTCCCCTCTTCCCCAAACACATCTGGGCGAGCTACTCTAACGAAGAAAGCTCGGGTGTGAAATCATTTACACTTAACGAGGATGGAGGTGTGAAATCATTTATACTTAAAGGGGGGTGGAAATTTCAGAGTGGCTTTCGGACGTTTCGAACGGCTATCGTCTTTTGCTTGAGGGGACGATTCCGCATCTATAGAGATATTCTGCTTTATCAAAGTATGGGGTACCCATTCATCGTAGCCTCTGACATGCCCAATCTTCTTAAAATGCTCATGTACTGTACTGTTTGGAATATTTGGTTTCTGTCATAGTTCCTGAATTGTGTAGCGTGCATTTTAAGAGATAGCTTCTTTTAATTTTCCTTGTATACAGAGAGTTGTCGGTCCAAACTGGCATCATGTTCGAGGATAAGATTTCCGCACTTCTTAAACCTCCTTCCAACTGTGTCGTGAGAAACAGCACTTTATCCACATACAACTACGAGCAATCTGACTAAAATTTTTTCCTTTCTTAAAATAAAAGTGCATAGTATGACGAAAATTAACTTTTTGGTTCTCCATTCTTAGCACTCCACTAAGAGAAAAATTAGACCCCCAATAAGCTAGAATTATCAATGAAAGCATAAAAGACTGAACTTGCATATCTACTCCATTAAGAGCAAAATTACATCTTAAAACAAGCTAGAATTATCAGTGAAAGCATAAGAGACTGAATTTGCATATCTACTTCAATTAAGGTCACTCCTTATCCGTAGCAAAAACATAACAAGAAGAAACCGTGCGATTTCAAAAACCACTGGATCTTCAGATTGGCCCAATACTATATGCCATTATTTAAACTCAAGAGGTGTTGCAATTGAATATTTTCAGAGCAATGAACAGATAATTTTCATCATAATAACTCAATTGAAACAAAACCTGGAATAGCATCATTATATCAAAATATTAAAAATTATTTCTGAGTAATTTTCTCTATGTGTCTTTAATGTCTTGATTTGATTCAAAAGCAATTTACGTTACACAATGAATTTAATTATTTCGAGAAATGATTTAAAAGGATTTAAATTTAAAATTTCTTGCTACATTTCATTTATTTATTTATACAAGAATAAGAATATATATATATATAGATTTTCATATTCTTATAAGTGGATATACTGAAAATATAATACATATATATGAACGCGTAGTTATAGAACGAAAACCTAACACCATATAATGGATTTCGGGTACAATCTTGCAAATTGTATCAAAGTGCGTGTAGTTTTCTATTCTAAATTGAATATACTTCAATTGAGAGTACAGCAAACTATAATACAATAATTAATTTGGGAAGCTTGACACTGTGTTAGGTTTCTTCGTAATATTTTGCGATAACAGATACATTTAAAATATGAGTTTTTGAAATGGTTACCAATTATATATGTGCTTCTATTCATAAATATAGTATCGATATTACAACAGATAAGAAAAGATATTATCAATAAATAAAAATTTGAAGACTGTTTAATGACATATGGAGCAATGGATAAATAAAATCAATTTAAAATGTAAATAGCCCTCCTATTTTTTCTAAAAAGGACGTTAATATAACTAAGCTGAACAAATTATTTAAAATTATTATGGTTATGTCAATAAATATATTTTTAGTAAAATATTATAAATATAAATATCTATAATTAAAGACAATTCATATAGACCCAAATCAATAAGTTACTTGGACTGTAATTGTTATTATATATTTATTAAAATTAGCCATTATTCTTGCAGTTAGATGTTATTTCATTATAATCTAAAAAATAAATAAATAAAAATAAAAACTAAGCATAAACAATTGGAAGCCTGTTATATTATAAACGAAAATTTCACCATGCTTATTAAACTCCACACTGAGAAGAATATATTATATGAAATTAGGTCTCTTATTTGAAAATAAATAAACTCTCACCCAAATAAATAATTATTTTTCACTATACTGCTAAACAGCGCTTTTAAGAATTAAATCGCAACACTTAATACTTTACTGTTGCAACTTCTGCTATCTAAGTGCAAATAGATTGGATTAAACATAGTAGCTCTTTTGAAGCAATTGCAAAATAATTGTAAGATTAATTACTTAGAAGTTTCTCAGAGTGATTTAGTTAAGAAGCAATTATTTGGAGAAGAGCGCAACACTGATAAACTTAATTAGAGTATTAATTTGAAGAGAGTTAAATGGAAACACGTCGATATATGTTTATTTGCTTATTTTTATTGACTTTCAGTTATGTAAATTTTTAATTACCAAATTTGTTACTTTCTCATTATTATTCATTATCATTTTTCAACAAATACTGATCATAGTTGTGAATATAAACACATTAAGCCCAGTTGAATAATTTTCCGTATGTTCAAGTTCTTTTTGTTTGTTTAGAGTATGATATCTTCATTGTTATAATAGTTTATTTTTATTATAATTTAAATCTATAATTGTGATTTATTTCAAAATTTCTCATGAATATGTCATTTTTGCTCGAAAGATAATTTAATATAAATTGTATTTGTTTCCTCCACAGAAATTTCAGCCTTCAAATCTTCAGTTTTGTTATTCAAATATATGAAATATCTTTTTGATATTTATACCAAATTTTAAAGAAAAGAACCATTTCTGTTTTTTTAAATCAAGGAAAGAATTTGAAGTTTACAAAGGACATCTATGCCTTGGTATTTTGTGCAAAATATTAATGGCTGACTGTAACTACTTTTTTCATCAATTCTTGCATCGGCAAAATTATTTTCTGCTCAGAAACATTATATCAGAAAAATATCATTGACAATCCTTTGTAAGAAAAAATTTATTCTCAATAATGATTAAAAAAGGATTATGAAGATTAAAGAAAGATTATGCAAATTAAAGAAATATTATGAAGATTAAATAAAGATAATGAAGATGTAAATAGAAATTATTTATTTGATTTATAGAAATGATCCATTAATAATTGTAAATTTTATCACCTCCAGTATCTTGAAATATATTACCAAAGTACGACAAACATGAAGTGCTATTACTTTGAAGTCCTTTTTATATTTATACATTGGATTATTTCGTTACAGATTCTTATTGAAAGTGGCAAATACAATAGAACAGAGTATCTGAGAAAAATAAAATAGGTTAAAAAACAGGTTAATTTTGATTCTGTAAAGTGAATATTTCGAAACGACTTTATGAAGTCACCTTGTGCATATCGAATCAAAATACTGAAGCAGACAACAATGTTGTAGAAGCTCTCAAGATATAAACAAAACCTAAATAAATAAAATAGGAAGCTAATCATTAACATCGTGGTACCGAAATTTAATTTCCATGATTTTACGCTTTGAAAGCTAGAGCATTATTTATTCGTTTCAATAGTCGAAACTAAATGATGCAATAACAAATTATTTCTTACTATTTCTTAATGAAGAATATTTCTAAGTTTAAATACTGTTTTTTAATAAATAACTTATTCATTTCTGTTTTGTTTCGAGAAAAAAATCTTAATTTGCTGTTGGAAATAGGAAACATCATTCCATGAAGTTTACACGTGTCTCGTAATCAATGAAATTTAACTACTCCAAATAAATATTCTTTATTCTGTTTACTTATTCAGATACCAACTGATACTCGTTTATGTATTGAAAATTTTCTTTCAAGTATTAAATTTAATCAAAATAATCGTTTTGAAATTATCTTCAACTTTATGCCATTTAATCTTATACTTCTATAATAAAAAAATGGATAGATTACGTGATATGTAATTAGCAGAAATATTGGAACATATTAATTATTATTAAATAATGGGAAATATTTTCTTAGATTTTTCTTAAAATTATACAAAGAAAATTCAAAGTAAAATGAGAAGTCATTTAACTAATACGCATGTAATATTTTCAGTATTTTTAATTGATTTTTTAAAATTGTGTAGTCGCAAATATTAGCAAATAAAAAAGGTAAGACTTTATTTCAATATATATTTTCTTTTCTTTTTTATTAAAATACTAAATCGAAAAACACTTAATTGTACTCAAATGCCAATGATAGAAATAAGTCCGAAACATTTAATATATGCTTTTCTTAATAAATAATTATTTGCTTTTAGTTTTCAAATTCATTGCCTTGAGATCGGAATTATAAATTCCTATGCTGAAATGAATCTTTTTAAACATTTGTTTGAGCAAAATTAGCGTGGATTTCACATTTGATTGAGTGAACGCTGGAAACTTATGAATAATAATTTATCCGTATTTAACTATAAGATATTCAATAGTTGAAACAAGATAATTTATTTTAATTGACTTGTGTCATGAATTCATTAAATGTTTCCTATTTTACGTCTACATGTTTTAGATGCTTGTCTAGATTATTCAGTGACGTATTTCCATCGGAAGAAAATAACTACTTACTGTTGGAATATTTTGTGGATTTAAAAGATGCAAGAGAGTATAGGTCGATATTGCTCGTGTAAATTAAAATGTTTGACATTCACTCAAATTCAATGTTATTAACTGAAAATAGTAGATTCTAATAAGGTACAAAAATTTCATGAACAATCCTACAATGTCACCCGTCCGTAGGCAATTTGATTCAAAATTTAGATAATGGGAATTCATAAACCGAAATGACATTATAAAAGATTGTTGGAAACAAACAATGTATATTACAGTTGTTGATTTTCATGAGTTATATCATTAAAAAACGTTATGTTTTATATACAAGAGTATTTCTTGTAAGATTCTTTTAGTATCGTGGGCATTAGTTAAGAAAAAAATTCCACATGTTAACCTACTCCTATACAAGTATTGTGAGCAAAGAATTACTACTGCTTCTGCTATTAAAATTTATTACTCGCTGCGGTTGCAAGTGGTGGAGCTCTGCTAAAACACATAAATAGCTCGTAAAAGAAGTTCTTTTTCCCATTTATTAAATGGTGGCTTGCCCTAAATTCGAAAACAATAAACTATTTTTAGTAATCAGAACTGGAAAAATAGTTAACTAAGATTCCAGTAATGTAATACTTTTAGAAAACAATTGCTGGTATTTGACATGAGACTAAAGAAAATTAAAAGGAAAATTAAAATATTGATAGAAATAATTTATTAACCAGGCGTTTGGCATAAAAATAAAACGATTTTGGAAGTTTTTGAACTAATATCAAGCATGTGTATTTGTCCAATTAGTAGCATATGCACCATATGTATTTCAGTTTAGATTTCAATTAAAATAACATTGTTCATAAATATTTAGTAGTAATCCGTTTGGAGCTGTATTGTTAGATTGTCTGTTAACTAATTAATTATATATGAAGGTTGGTCTCAAGTTCATTAGTCTTATTATTATTTCGGAAATAAGTATTTTAGCAATATTTGATAAATATTATACGTATCATTGAGTAATATCTGCGTCTACCGAAACGTTCTTCTGTATACATATATGCAGTCTTCCATTTCTGAAACAAATTGTCTATATACCGTGAAACAACTACCATTTCAAGTACATGATTTTGGTGCTTCATTGTAGGTCTAAAATTATTATTTGACTGGATTGCAAGATTTTGGACAATGTTAAAATCAATATCAAAAGTATATGCCCACGTAGTTTCGGAATGTGGAAACAAATCGAGTACACACACAGAAAGGCTACAAATCGGAGATCTCTCCAACTCTTTTTAACCTGCCTTAGGTTAGACTACATACATGTCGGCAGTTTCATGATCTCTCGATATGAGGACCACTAACACACTCACCAAATTCTCAAAATATTTTCAGTTATTAAGTTGTAACCGTGCAGTCAAGCAATCGTAAGTACTGGAAATATAAAAGAAACATATCTAATAGAAAAGTATTCGCTACGATTCATACTTTCTATTATCGCCAACATTATGTTGTTAAACATCTGACCGCCCAATTATTTTGAAATTTTCGCTGTCAGGTTAGAAAACTTAGCTTTTAAAGTAAATGAATCGATCTTTTTTGTATTTAATTATAACTCTGAAATCTTAAGAATACTTTATCTATGATTGTTTAGGAAAATATGCATATAAATACGAGCTATCTGTTTATCAACTGAACATGAAAAACGGAAAAAAGACGTTTGCGCCTCTCGGAGAGCGTCTACAGAAAGCAACTTGATGTGAGATTTTCAAGCAAGAAATGTGTCGAAGTAGCTTCCAAGCAGACGTTTCAGAGATATTGGGGACCCATTTTTGCACCTAATTGATTTACTTGATATTTCAATTAATATTAGTAAAATACTCAAATGTTACTTCAAAACTCTCTGAAGTATTTTTCAAAATTAATTAGTTGCTTAGCTTAGTACCTAAACTGTTTATGGCTAATGATAATTATCGTTGGTTTAATTAGATGTACATCATTAATATTTTAAGAACATAACATGAAATGTTTTATTTCTAGAAATATATTTTAGACAGGTGTGTTCATTTATGTAGATATTTACTTTTCAATACGGAATCTCACTGACATCGGGAAAAAAGGGAGACGGTTATGTTGAAACATATTAGACAGCAGCTGAAATAAAAGTATTTCTGATTACTCTTTTGATAGGAAACAACTTATTATTTAAAGAAAAAAAAATCATTTAACCTTTCCTGAGAAATAATTACTTTCTATATCTAAAGTGTGCTTATGATGAGCAAAAAAGTGTGCTACATTATTAGAGCTTGACAATTAAACATAAAACCACCCACACTGATCTAGAATATTATTTTATAACTCTCTGGTCAAAAATGGAAGTAAACAAACCTTGACGCTGAAGCTCGATTAAATATAAAAATCTCTTTCGATACCGGTTACAAACAAAAACGAATATTGAACTAAGCACTGTTTAACTTTATAATTAAATCCAGGTAATGCATTTCGAAAATCATTTATGATGCGCCTCGACATCGGAAATTATAATAATATCACTTTGCAAACATCCGATTTCGCAAGCCGATGAGGCCACGCAGCAAGGGAATAAAAGGGAAACAAACAATTCCTAATATTCAGATTTTGACATTATTAAAAGTTGCACCCAATAAATCATTGGCGATTGTCCCGAACGCAATTAACACTCTCATCTTTTGTAACGCACTCACTGTCCCCTGCAGTAAAATTCAGAATCGATTTCAAAAATTGTATTAACGTGGCCAGAAAGCTGACGAAATTAGAAATGGAGGAATCTCTTTATCAGGAAAAGCAGACAGAAACGTGCCTGCAGAGTGCCTTGTGCCTTGATGCTGTTGGTTCATTTTGCGCTCAAATGTTGACATTTTCTTTCGGGACCTAATTAAAATGGCTCCGTTCCGTGTTATTTCAGTGAAGTGGATTGCATTTCGTTGTTGGAGATTACTGCAGCGGACAGTGGAGGGTTACAAACTTCAAAATTTCCCTTTCGTTCAATTTGGAGCGTTACTTATTGGAAAACGGTTAACAGGCCATCCTTTATCCGTTATTCCAGGCGCTAATTCTACGTAAATTTATAACATGCCTCCAGACGAACATGTAGAATCAATAATATATACCATGTTACATGTGACCCGTATTTATAAAATGACAAGGAAAAATGCCTTATGGTAGCTACAATTAGTGACAGCTGAATTTAAATTAGTTTTATTAACGTCCCGTTTTGAAGCAAGGCGAGGTTATTTCGGAACGGAACTCGTAATTTTTAGCAGTGTTCAGATGACGAGGACGATCCCTGAATTGGCACCCCCTTTCCAAATTTCCACACCACACCACTGAAAGGATGTTTGTAGTAAAATTCAGAATCGATTTCAAAAATTGTATTAACATGGCCAGAAAGCAGACGAAATTAGAAATGGAGGAATCTCTTTATAAGGAAAAGCAGGCAGAAACGTGCCTGCAGAGTACCTTGTGTCTTGATGCTGTTGGTTCATTTTGCGTTCAAATGTTGACATTTTCTTTCGGGATCTAACTAAAATGGCTCCTTTCCGTGTTATTTCGGTGAAGTGGATTGGAGTTAGGTTGTTGGAGTGTAGGTAGTTGCAGTGGACAATGGAGGGTTACAAACTTCAGAATTTCCCTTTCGTTCAATTTGGTGCGTTACTTATTGGAAACGGTAAACAAGTTATCCTTTATCCGTTATTCCAGGAGCTAATTTCAAGTAAATTTATAATATGCCTCCAGACAAACATGTAGAATCAATAATATATAGTTAAGCAACGGATTCCAAGACTAACAGTTTTGGACGATCTTACACCAGAATGGGGTGTCAGGCAATGAGTCATATGAGTGCATTTCCGGAGTTCTTTGTTAGATCACGCTCAGTAAAATCTAAACATCACCCTTCCATTCTTCGCTTTCCCCCGATTTTGATGAAAATAACTTCGCCCGGCAGAAGGGCCAAAGCGCGGAGGGTTTCCGAATCCGTTGCTAAACAATACCATATTATATGTAATCTGTATTTATAAAATAACAAGGAAAAACGCCTTATGGTAGTTACAGAACGCCACCCCATGCTCCCGTACGTGAAATTAGTGACAGCTGACTTTAATTTAGTTTCATTAACGTCCTGTTTTGAATCAAGACGAGGCTATTTCGGGACGGAACTCGTAATTTTGTGCAGCGGTCAAAGGCCGACGATGATCCCTGAACTGCCACCCCCTCTCCAAATTTCCATACCACACCAGTGGGAGGACGTTTGGCTCCTTACGTACGATTTAACGTGCAACAGCAACCCAATGCACGACGAGTCTTCAATGGAATCTGGTTTCGAACCTGGAATTCTCCGACGTTAAACCAGAGATCTTGTCGCTAGGCCACGTTGTTAGAGTTCGCTAAAGTGGATAGCGGATGGTTAAAAACTTCAGAATTTCCCTTTCGTTCAATTTGGAAGGTTACTTATTGGATAACTCTAAACATGTCATTTTTTATTCGTTGTTGCAGACGTTGGTTCTACGTAAATTTATATTATGCATCTGGACATACGTATAGAATTAATGGTATATGCCATCTTATACGTAACCTATATTTATAAAATGACTAGGAAAAATGCCTCTTGCCATCTACAGCTAGAGTAACAGAAAGGAAAAATATACGCTGTGTATCACTTATATAAAAACAATCTTCAGGACGACCCTAATTTGATAGATGATTTATATATTTGAACAGAATTTAACAATCGAACACAAAAAATATTTCATGTATTGAAATATATATTCAAAACGAAGGGATATTAATTTATCGAATATTTACTATAGCTGTGTGTACTAAAGAGGTATAAACGCATATTACATCATTCACCGTTGGTGTATTCACTTGCAGCTTTGTAGCACTGCGAGCTTGGCTTGTCACTGTCTGTAATTCCATTTTTTGCCTTATTTCCTTCTCAGAAATAATTTACCCGATGACAATGCACATAAATCAAAAGAGTCGGATGACGATATTAGGTGGAAAAAATACATGCATTCTGTGATATAGAACTTTCTGAAATTCGGGTACCCAAATATCTGGATCAAAGGGAATTCGATTTTATTGCGACGATCTCTTTAGTCTTCCGAACTGATACATGAATATCTGGACAGTTTTAATTGATATTTACGTACAAAGCTTCAGATTAGGTAAAAATCAATATTCATCGAAAAAAATGGCTTGTTTGTAAGGTTTGGATGCACTATGATAATACAATACAACTCATTTATATAAATTTATAATAACCATAAAAAATTTTTACAATAATTTAGACTTTTTTCTTGGCTACACGCGGCAAGGCGGTTACTAAAACCCTGAACAGATTATTCATAATAATAAGAGTTGAAGTCATCTGTATATTATCTAATGTTAATCGCTATAAACGTCGGATATTTCAACTAAGTAGAAGCTTATTTGTCAATCGAAAGCCTGGATTGTTTGAGGTTATGAGAATTCAAATCCAACCTCATTACTGATGTAATTATTCTTAAAATTTCTATTAATGACCTAATATCTGTGGCTCAATAATTTAATCTATCTACATTACATATCTAATGGTATTAATATAAATGAGCGTCAATAGTGTTCAGTAATATAGGGGATATTGTGAATACTACATAGATACTACTCAACGAGATAAGTTTAAATATGGGGTTTCACTCGTGGGCTACCCACAAGTGAGTGTTGCGGACTTTAATTTGTAAATTTCCCTTCCATTTTTAAACAACCAAAAAAATATAGATGCCGTATGTTGTTAGAGAGAAGAGTGTATGAAAACCATATTATTGATATGAATTTAATGAGTAAAAAAAAGAGACGCGGTAATAAGCATGTTTTAAAAATGTCAAATAATTTTAGATGAATAAATACAATTGCAATATAAATTATTATTAGTTATTAATAGGAATTGTTCTAGTTAGAGCTATAAAGGTAACATTTTCGTCAGTTTTCGGGGTTTTAAATCTTTTATGTTTAAGAATCATATATTTTTAAACGTGATTGTAAGGAAGCATTTAAGTAAAATTTAAAAGTTAAAGCATTTTATTGTTTTTAAGGCTTCAATGTAAAAACATGTAACTGATGCAATTTTTATAATCTTCCGATTTCCTAAATTTTAATTGTTCGTCTTTTCAGTATTACATTATTACCCCTCCAGAACGAAGATGAGAATTTACCCGACTCAGTATATAGGTGTTCTCTTTCCTTGGAGGTAGAGGAATGATGGTGAGGATGGTGAACAGTCTAATCGCCGATGACGGAGCGTACCTTTGTGTGATTGTCCTGCGTATAAGTTACTCATAATTGAGGTTTTTGCGTAGTTCACAGTTTCCATAGTATTATCTCCGGCGTTGCGGTCAAAATGTACTCGCCATGCTTTTGCTGGTCGGAGACTTCTCATTTATGGGTATCACATACCATCCGGATCCGGTGGAACACCACAAGTATACGGATGAGAAGCCGCCGCATAAGTAAGTGATCCTCGCCTTTCTAATGGGTATATTAATGGTTTGGGATTAAGTTACCTCTACTTCGATGAGGGGACGTACCTCCTGCGGGAGGCGTTGGGGCGTAGGCCGGTGATGCTGAAAGTCATCACCGGCCTCGCCCAGATGAATGTTGATATATCTAGCTAAATGTTAATCTATCTAGCTGAATGGTGATCTATCTCGCTGAATGTTGATCTATCTAGCTGAATGTTGATCTATCTAGCTGACTGTGTCATGCAATTGACTCCGATGATGGCTATAATTATCACCTTAACAATTTAATGTAAATTAAAAAGAAGGCACACACACAATATAAAAAATAAACACCTTAGTATTTCATTTAACTGTTAGAACGCTAATTAGAAAATATTTAAATTTAGTGAAATAACAAAATAGGCGTCATATTCCCGTATATCTCTAAATGGGTACATTTTGGATAAATGGGAAACAGGTGTTTGAATGAAGTGTAAAAATCCCATTTTAGCCTGGTGATATTTCGCTCCATTTGACCATAAACATTTAGTTGCTCCCGTAATTGCAAGGAAAAAAATAATATAATATTTTCTCCATGGTCATAAAATTCAATATAATAAAGACGTTACAATCGTTTCCTTTACAATAAAACAAAATGGAACCAATATCTAAGAAAAGTAATACCACTGCAATGTCTATTCTTTTCTTTTTAATAAATGGAACATCGTGTCATCAGCGAATTTTTATATATTGTATAATTTAGCTCCTTGCAGCTGGTAACGCAAGGTTACTGAAAGAAAAATGTAATTTGATAATATCCTAAATAGCTATATTTCCGCTGCGAAACGACAGATTTGTTCCCGTAAATGAATGAAAGACATTTAGGTCATTTTCTAGAATCCTTTTTTTCAACAGTTTAGTTCTTAACCGGCAAAAGAAACAGAAGAAACAGCTTGTGACATATATCTTCCATTTTGAAGCATATACACTAGGGTGGCCCTTATTATAATGGCGAAAAATTTACTTAACAATTTTTAAGCGCACACCACTTAATTTTTTTCCTTTTACCATAATATGAAAGTATTCCAAATATTTCTTCAATATATAAAGATTAACCCGTGCCGCATCGAGCTTGATTATATAAAAATATAGGAGTGAAAACGAAAAATTAAATATTTTTTGAAATGTACATTTATTATTCATATTAAGAATGTCTTGATTTTGTTAAAAATTTTAATAATACGCATTTAATACAGTTAACAATACAATTTTAATCATTTAACATTTTTTAATAATATATTTAGTCAAATTTTCGTTTTAGAGTAGCCTTCTTGCAGTCCGGATACTGCTTCCTGCGGTCTTCGACACACTGAAGAAGAAATTGCTTCTGCTCTTCATCTACAGTTAGTAATCCATTAAAATCTTGCATCAATTTCACCCCTCTTTCGGCTGTATCATTAACAACTTTAAGATTTTGGAATATTTCTTGCGACTTTAAATAAGAATCGTCCCTATCCCAAAGATCTGGACTGATATTCAGAAAGCTAATGTCGATATTCAATTTCTTTAACAAATTTAAACTTTTCTGTGAAATGAAGTCTTCTATTGCTTTTTCTAAAAAAAATAAAACCAATAAGTAATTGTATGATATCATATCTAAATTCTGAAAAACTTAATGTGTAAATATAAATTAGAAAATCTTGTTAAAAATTTGATAAATGAAAAAAAAAATCACTATCATTATAAAATCAAAGAATAATGTCTAATAAAAATTATTCTTAGTAAATAAAATATATAGTGTTAAAATTAAAATCTTACCGAGAATAAAGGGAACTTCATTAGGCTGAACAATACATTTTCTTTCAGTATGAAGATTTTCCCGTTTCAAATTCTCTATGATGCGCTCTTTGGATGCAATATTAACATTTTTATCAAAAATCGCTAAAATGCTTGACTCTTCATTTAAGTACCACAGATGATTACAAAACTTCTTCAAAGCAATTGATGAAATGCCCTGATTTATGTTTTCATATTTCTTTAACTTTTTTAAAAACATTAAATCATTAAGTGGAGCACCAATTGCGGATGAACTCTCTAACCGTGATTTAACATACACTGTCACAAGAAACAAACAAATGTTCTTCAGACCATTCACTTCAGACATTTTTAAAGACAATTGCTGCCTGAATAAAAATATTTTAAAGGAGTAAATGGCCTTTGCCATCCATCTAGCATGATGTAAAGCCCCTGGTGGTCTGATTTTGATAGTCGAGTCTGAGTTCCTTCCAATAAAGACTATGCATAATTCGACGAGCTCCCGATAATCGTTCTTCAAATTTTTATTTTTTAGCGCATTAGAAAGATAATTCACATTACTCAGTATTTCGCTCTCACTACATATTGCGTTCAAGTATTTATATCTTTCCATATAATTTTCTTTTTCCAAATTATTCCATTTTTCTCTGATTTTTTTAAAGAAAGCTACATCTGGACTAGAAGTCACTTCGTTTAACTCATACTCGAAAACACTTCGTAGCACTAATTCATATATGTGATGCCTACATGGAAAATATGTCATCTCTCGATCTGCATACAGCTCTAGAAATGTAATAGCACCGTTGATACGACCCGTGTTCGAACTAGTTGTGTCAGAACAGAGAATTTGAGCTTTATCTTCCAATCCCCAATCTTTTAAAACATTCCAGACAGCCATAGCTTGCTCCTTCCCTGAAGAATTTTCTAATTTTGGCACTCCCAGCAATTTTTCTTCATCTTTATATGTAACAATAATAGTCAGTCTTTCACTTTTTAAATCTCACATTTAAAGCAGGTAGCAATTTACTATCCCAATGACGCATACGAAACTAGGTTCATTTTCTTTAAAATAATTCTTTAATCCTAGTAGCTTTCGTCTTACGAAAATCCTTCCCGATATCTTTGGATCGTATTTCGATTAATTACCAATTCATCTATATTGTGTCCTAAAGACTCAGCTACGGCTTCGAGAATAAAAACAGCACTTCTCTGACTAATGTGGAATCGATCGAGTACAGCCATTATTTTTGGAGTTAAGAAACATCTCCTCCCACGTACAATTCCCATTCTTAATTCTATCTGCGCATTTATGTTTTCCTCAAGAGACGACTGGGCAATGTTTGATGAAGGCCCAGGTTGATCAGAAATATCTTCGGTACCTGACGATTCTTCTGATGAATCCATGAAATTGTCATCGATCTCCGAACTATGATGAGCCTTAGCCCGTCTGTTTTCTTGTTCTATGACTCTCAATAATACCCTTTCTTCACGCTTTGCTAGCTTCATATCGATTCCCATTAGACATCCTCTCCGTCCTGGTTCTCTTTGAATTAATAAAAATTTTCTGTCTTCTTCAATTTTTATGATTTCCAAGACATTAGCGTGAGCAATATCAAATAAATTATTTAAATCTGATATAAAGTTACGTTCATTGTCTTCTTGCGTTTCTGACCTACGGCAGGCACTTTTTTGAAGATTGCGCCAATAATTGTACATATTCATGATCTTTCATACACAGTGAGGTGTCGCTCTTGTAGGCATCCTTGCTTTCTCCCAGAAAATGAGGCTTTCGCGCACTACCAAGTTGGCACTTTCCCTTATGGATAATTTAACTTCATGTAAATTATAAAATAGCACCGATAGTACTTGCCGATTAGATGGAAGTTTGCATCCGGTAATTTGGTGACGTTCACTACCAATTAAATAAATATTTCGATCACCACTTCTCAAATTCGAAGCCATAATTGCACTAATAGTTGATACAAACTGCGACTAAAGTAGACTGAGAACGAGACGCTGGCTTAGGAAGGAGCGAGACATGAACGAACAAGTCGCTGCTTGCACGCACATGCTTCCAACTTCTATCGCGATGCGGCACGTGTTCCCGACTTTTGATTTGAACAAATGAGGCCTCTAATTGTTTCTAAGAACAAAAGGAACAAAAATGGAGGGTGTGCGATTTGAAATTAGAACTTCAAAAAATAGGGGCCACCCTAATATACACCTTAAATAAGCTGCGATAAATGAGACTTTTTGTTTAGGGTATTCTCCTGAAAAAAGATGACTGTATTAAAATAGTGTGTAAATCTTTTATTTGTAATGAGAGCTTAAATCATCAAATCTTATTAAACAGTTAAATTAATTTATATTTAATATATTTTGAAGTAACCAAGCGGATTTTAAGTGTTGTGTGAACAAGAAGAATTTAAAAAGTCTGTCATTCTGGTATTCCAACCCCATTAAAATAATCTTAATATCGAAAATAAATTCGAGTATATTTAACTAGATGATCCCGCGCAAATTATCTGTTCTCGGTTCTATGCATACTGTGGTTTTCCTGACGCTTCTATGGCAAAACTGGCGATTTAACGCTCCAAGAAAATTCGCCAAAAAAAGCCAAGTGGTGTAAGCATAATAGAAAAGTAGCTAAAGTACAATGTTCACAACGGTAATCTCCATGATGTTCACAGGAATTTGTGAATTGACACGATTTTAATTTCCCTCACTTAAACTGATATTGCATTGATCTAAACCTTCTCTGGATCGTCTAATCCCATCTGCTTCATTTTTAATCTTTTACTAATGTCGAAATGCTTCATGTTTGTATGTAAGTTTGGAATTAGGAGATCGATTTCTCACTCACTTCTTAATGCACTAGAGTTCTGAAATTTTGTATATTTATTGGGGCTTGATGACGATGCAATATTTTAATAATTTTAGAGCTCTCAATTATAAATTTAAAAAAATCACAAAATTGCGTTTGCACTCAGTAGGTTTCAGTGGCGCCATATATAGTATTTTTAAGAACTAAAATATTTTTTTTTCTTTTTTAATGCATTTAAATTTTTTTATATTTATTAACTGATCTCTTTTGTATAATTTGATCCAAAGTGTCATTATATTGTAAGAAATATTGTAGATTCTTCGTCTTAAATTCATTTTCTTATTTGAGAAAAAGTTATTTTATGCCAGAAGGTATATAGTAATAGCTATTACTATGAAGTAATGCTTATCATGGAGGAGGCTATCGCTTTTGTTTCGGAAACAAATTATTGTTTCCATCGACAAAAGAGAAATCAACCTCTTCTCTGCCACGTACGTTAGCGTTTCATATATATATATATTTCATATATATTATTAATATCATGAGCGAGCTTCTCTTCCTGACGAGCGGCTCGCTATGATATTTTTCAATTTTATTTTGGTTTTTGTCTATTTTTGCCATTTTGTATTGACTGTTTTTGAGTTTTTATCTTGTGTTTATAAGTTTGTTTTGATATATATATATTTCAGGAAAATCTGATATATCTACTGATATATTTTTCTTATTCAGAAAAATATTAGTTTTTGCAGTTTAAAAAATGTAATTTAAGAGAATTAAATTAGGATGAACAAAATTAACATCTTCGTTATCACCAAAAGAAGATTCAAGAAAAACTTCCGATTTCTCTTTCTTGACTCAAGACTTTGTCACATGAGGTTTATCATTCCATATATACTTTAATCGCTTTAAAACATAAACAGTTTTTTTTTATTTCCTTATAGAAATCGCATTTCCAAACTATATTCTCTTTTTCAACAAAAATCTATGGCCCTTTACCAAAGAAACAAAAGCGAAGCAGAAAAATCCATTCCACTCTGTCCTGACTGTCAAGATGGACTGTTTTTCCAGTCATAGACATTGATCAGAACTTGTCATGTTATTTTTATGCGCGCAACCTGTTCCCATAACTAAACTGAATGCTGTTTTTATTTGTCCTTAGGGGTGAGAACCGTAAACAAATATTTGTCGATTTGCCATAGCAGCACTTCCATTGTATTTATCTGGCATATGCTTTTTTCCACCAACAAACAAGTCTTCTTTTTCTACTGCAGCGAATGCCACGCATGGGTTGTTTTTAAAGGCTGGATCGAGAGCAGAGCGATGGTTTTGATTTAATGCTGTGTGTTTTTATTTATATCAGAAGGCTTCAAAAATAATAAATAAAGTGTTTTACTAAAAGTTAGATTTCGAACAAAAGCTCCTATGTAATGCTTTAAAATCTTCTTGCTGTTATTCTTAAAAGCTTACTTACTTTAATTTGTAAACAATACTGCATTTTTTTTAAATTGCCAGTCTGGAATAAGTTATTGAAATATTATTATGGGTACTTTAAAGCAAACTTTAATTGTCTGTTGTTTTATACCAAGAGAAAAATCTTTTATTATTAAGGAATTTTGTTGAGATAGTCATATTTAATAAATTTAATCTTAAGAGAGTCCATTTGTTAACAAAAAATAATGTCAAGAATTATATATTGCGTTTGTGTTATATATTTCTATATTTTTTTTATCTTCCCCTTTTATATATATTTTCCACCTTTGTTTATTTTCTCTCTTTAAGACCTCTCGGCTTTTTCTTACCGCAGATTTTTTTCTTGACATTTTGTTTTATGAATATTTATGTTGCATATGTTGCTTTTACAATTCTGCTATGTTTGTTTCTTATTTGTTTTATATATGTATATATATTGCAGACATTGAAATAAACAGGCCGAGCAAATAACTACTTCTTATTTTATTATCAAACTATTTAAGTAAAATATAAGAGAGTGGTGGGTATACGTGCATCTTCGTTTAAGTTACAAGTAAAAGTGAACAGAAAAATCCCTGTATTCGCTCAGATAAGGGAATAACATATTGAAAGTGAAGGGAATATTGGGTATTTTTAATAAATTACGTAAGAGTTTTAGGGAGAAAAGTCTAGCGCCAAGGAGACGCATCATTATTTTCGGTGGACACGTGAAAGCGATTAAAATATTCTTTTAGTAATAAATATGCCAAAACGAGAGAATTAATATACCTCCAGAGCGGGAAAACAACGAAACTGGAGTTTTAGAAAAGTGATTTTGGAATATATTAAGATTTTAAAATATATAATAATAGAATTTGAAATAAAATTAAGTGAGATTATTACATATTGCAATGTGGTACTAGGCCAATCTGGGCATTTTAAAAGCACGGCTATGAATATTTCGCAAAATTCTAGAATTTTCTTCAGTTCTGATTATAAGTCTATAAAAAGAATGTTTTAGTACTTCCAATCAGCTGAAACTCAAGCGTCAACAAAATTTCTCTGAAGACATTAATTCATTTACTTTATATGTGACTGACATAAATGTTGACTTACACTGACATTTATTATTTTGTTTTTCCATACTTAATGTTAACTATATTAAAAAACAGGCAGAAATACGCATTAATGGAAAATAGTTATTCGCCAAATGTTTTTTTTGAAGTCATAATAAAATAACGTATTTATAAATGTAAGCACACATCGACACAGTTAAACTTGGATCTGTATAATTCTTTCATTCCTTATTTATTTGTAATGTTTGCTTCTTAATTAAACTATACATTGATGTCGTTTATAGAATACATCATATTTTTATATAGAGGGTGGTCTTAAATTATTGCACCATTCCAAAAAATAATTTTAAAAACCCTGTAATGTAGCAACCTATTTTTCTTTGTAAATGACGGAAAATCTCAAAACGTTTATTTTAGATAGGAACGGCGCAATAAATCTGCTGCAGCGGGAGAATCTCAACTGAAGTGGCAAAATGGCTACCGTGCAGCAGAAGGCACGTCTCTGGTTCGGTGAAAGCAAATCATTTGTAAGAGTTCAAAGACATTTCCGGTCTCCAAGTAAGAACTCCATTAATCGTTGGAATGAGCAATTACGGAATGGAAGTCTTCCTCACTGATGCACATTTCCTGTTCCCTTTAATTTCCCATACAAACGCTTGATGAGGTTCTTACTTAGAGAACAAAAATTTCGATCTCGGAAACCGAAATTTTCTATACTCTAATCGAAAAATTGTTCAAACCGTTACAATTAATTTCTCCTCATGGAATTTCAGACGTGCCTTCTGCTGCACGATAGCTATTTTGCTACTTGCATTGGATTTTGCAGACGTAGTGCCGTAACGGCGCGTTAACTTTCTGAAAAAAATTGAGCTACTATCTCATTAACTCTTTAAACCCGATACGACTTTTTTCCTCTAGCTCGTTTAAAACCGGGACCTTTTGACAGGAAGCGACATGAATTAGACTCTCCCAACCTGGGTGGTCGTTTACCACCCCACACCTGCTATAACCTTCCCTTAAGGCGCATGGAAATGCGCTGCGGTTTGCAAGGATAATTGGACTCCCCCATCGAGCTTATTTCCAAAGCGATCTCAGAACCTCACCTCCCCTCAAAAGAAGCCAACCGCCTCAGACCGGCCTTCTGCGCTGTTAAAGGGAAATTTTTAAACAGACCGGGGGCCGCCTCGCTCGGTGTCAGAGGGTTAAAGAAATTCTAAGTTGCGACATTGCAGGGTTCTTTTTATTAATTTTTGAAATGGGTCCAATAATTTATGACTACCCTGTACTTTCCCACTAGAAAAGTGTATACTATATTCGGAAACGAATTAGTAATTATGTGCAAATTTTTAACTCTAAGAAGCGAAACTTCTTGCACACTTAAATCACATGCAACTGGAAGGTCAATAAGTAATCGGGAGATAGTTCTATTCCTGAGCGTCGGTTATGAAGAGAGACACTGACTCTAAAGAATGATTCCATCG
Organism: Araneus ventricosus; assembly: GCA_013235015.1. Lineage (NCBI taxonomy): Eukaryota > Metazoa > Arthropoda > Arachnida > Araneae > Araneidae > Araneus > Araneus ventricosus. The sequence continues at coordinate 49,033 of BGPR01003947.1, forward strand.
AAAAAGTTATGTATCAATACCAGTAATTCTGAATAAACATCAATAGATACATTTTTATCAATGCTTTGAAACCTTATAAAGGTTTGAAAATTAATCACTAAAAGACAAGCATTTTAAGAGCTTAGACGTGCAATAACTTTATTTTTATTATTAATTTTGATTTCGTTTGGATATATAAAAGGTTTTCTGAGTGCCAAAATATATGTCAATAACACATATACAGTTATTCATCAAAATAGATCGTGATTCTATATTAAATGGTGACAAACAATTAAATGTTTGAACTGTGGAATTGAGTTTTAGTTTTAATGTAGGACTACGTTCCTCCCATTGAGGTCTTAAGAAGGAAATTGATTCACGCGCCAGAACGCCACAAAAAACGTTGTATGGGAGATCCTCTAAATCTCGATAATTACATATGTTCAAAACACAACTAATGTCTTATTTCAGAGATAAAGGGTAACAACAGAAGTTGCAAAAAAAATTTGAAAATCGTAAAAGAGTCAGACGAGTAAAGTAGTCCTACGCCTTTAACATCAGCGGCTGTTTGGAAAAGACAGCTTCCCGTCATTGTTCTTATTAATGAAAGATACTCTTGCATTTACAGAATTTTATTTTATTCGTGTTTAAATTTTAATAAGTAAAAATGCTTTAAAGTCATGCTGAAGTCATTAAATAGTATTCCGCTAATGTAAAATTTTTTTTTCGGGTAACTAAGATCATTTTATTTAAATAAATAAACTTCTTTTCAAAATTAAAGTCTATTTTGATGCACAGTAGCAACAAGAAAAGTCTTTGTTAGCAATTAAATATCAGTCCTTTTACAACAATAAAGCCTTTGCAGAATTATCTTATATCCGAGAAGTGAGGATTATAAATTTAAACCTCTAAGGAGTAAGGAGGCAAATATTTTTTTGCTTTAATTCGAAGAATTTGCATCTGAAAATTTTAGACGCGACTTGTTCTCCTTCCAGTGTAAGAGCAACTAATGATAAACAGCCTTTTTCAGTTATTTTCAGAAAGTAGATATTAATTAATATGTCTAAATGCCAAATTCCTTGAAGATTCTTTTCGTATTCTAACGTTTCAGTGGACTATTGTTTCTTACGACAAATATTTTAAAATTCATTTAAAAGTAATTTTCTACGAAAGTTCTCAAATTTCATTTAACTAATACTCCTATTTCTTTTAAAATATACAATAAATGCATTAAGACAAATTGTTTGTAAATCTGTTAATTTTTTTCCTTCAACTTCATTCACAATACGAGTGCGATTTTTTTATTTCAACATAAGGATGTTTTATAATGAAATAACAATATTAGCTGTAATTTAAAATTTATTTTAGTTATTTAAAGATTTTGACAAAAAGACGAAGACATTTTAAAGCATGAAAAATAGATATTTTCTATATAGAATAAGATATATGAAATGAAGTATTTTATTATATTTCTCAAATATTTTATTCTATTTCTAAAAGGGCTTCTAGTTTCTTTTAGGAGCTATGACGAATAATGTAAAATTGTAGCTTCGAAATCAGGCTAAAAACCACATTATAAATTCCAGAAGCAGATTAGTCTATCAAGTATTTTATCTTTTTGTTTTGTTAAATTACACAACGAAGAAATGAGAATCGCTGCGTAATTAAAACATTACCAGCTTTATATTTGACACTTTTTGTTTATTTAAATCGTAATTTATATGAGCTTATTTTATAAACGATTTATTATTGCCTTATTGCTGGAATGGAAAATCAAAAGGACTCTCCATTCCTCATTTAAGCCCGTTCAAAAATAAAGTTTATGGAAGAGAATATTTCATTTAAATTGTAATTTTATCTTCAATACTCCTTCAGAAGTAATAGTTACAATTGATAAAATTTACCAAAATTAATTCATTGAAGTGAAAATAAAATCTATTTCTTGCATTAAATAGAAAGGCGCATATTGCAGCTATATCTAATAAAATACAAAGACAAATAATAGAAAAATATAAATTTAAATTAAAAATAAATAAAAGAAAATAGAAGTGTACTTTTACTATTAGAAAATAGAGAAACACTTTTCTATTTTCTTTTATTTATTTTTAATTCAATTTATATTTTTCTATTACTCCTTCAGAAACTTATTCTTGACACTGAAAAAGGTTTTTGGAAGAAAAGTCGGTTGAAGTCATATTTAAAATCTATAAGCCAAAATAAAATAATTAAACTTCAAATCTATATTGGCAGCATTATGAAATCAAAATCATAATCATGGCATTTGAATTTTTCAAAATCTGTTCTATTAAAAATAATTTTATGTCATTCCATTCTTCCTTTAACTATTTTGCACGTTTGCAAATGATTAGTTATGTAATCTCTCATATTGGGAATAAAACTATATTTATTGATGCTATAATATCAAGCTCTTTAAACATTTAAAAGGAGTGACTGTTTAATATAATACGAATTAGATGTTGAAATGGGGTTTTTAATTAACCGTTAACTGCTGTGACAAATCTTTTGGCATAACTAGTGTGAGCGGTCTCATAGACCAATTTTTAAAAACATCTAAAAATGATAAGATGATTGATTAATGATTTTAAGCATTTTTATGAACTGTTATGATTAAATTATTCATATTTATACAATTCTAATTCATTAAAATCAATTTTTAAAGCATAAATAATTCAATTTCAAGCAATTTTTATCATATTAACCTCTTGACATATGATTTTATTTAACCTCTTCATTCGATACCACCCCCTTTTGGGATATTTTGTATTATTTCAATCTATTTCAGATGGTAAATGATACTTGAGACATTTAATCGTGTCCAGGTGATATTTGTATTTAAAATTAATTATTACGTTGACTTAAAAACGGATTTAAATAGAAAAAAATTCTGTAATACGATCATCAGGGACGTCATTTTATTTTAACCTTTTCGCATGGGCTCAACATTTTGAAAACGACTTCATCTGGGGGTTCTTTCAGAACGTGCCTTTCTCGAGGGCGTAAGAAAATTTCATCACGGGGTTCGAGCAGAGGGGTGGTCACGAGTTGTTCTGAGAAACGGTGAGTGATAAAAGGGAGCGTCTTCTGTTGATAGCTGAACATTTAGGCCCGGTGCACACCAGCCGATTTGAGTCGTTGAGCAATAAAATATAACAATAGTAACCCACGTGCATCCTTTGTTGCTCCACAGGGGGAATGGGGGTTACTATTGTTATATTTTATTGCTCAACGACACAAATCGGCTGGTGTGCACCGGGCCTTACGCCTCTCTTTAAAATTACACAGGTTGGGGGAGCTGATGAAGAGCGAGGGAGAATGGCAATGTGCCTCAACGCCTGTGTTAAGCGAAAACACCCCCACGGACATCGGGTCAATCGTCAGAGTGCCCCCTGAAGAGTGAATGCCTAATTATCCTGTTGTGTCCCCATCTAAACGAGCTGACCACACGTGCGGTGAAAATTCCTTCCCTCCCTGGGATTCTGAGATTTGTCACATACCCCTCGCAAGGGACAGTAGACGCATGTGACAGCGTATGTCACAGCCCACGCGAAAAGTTTTAGAGGTTAAAAAATGACTATTTTCTTCATTTTAAGGAACAAAGCCGATAGTTTTATTAAACATCCATGAAAGGATATGCCTTTAGTAATTATTACTAACAATCATACCGAATTAAAACAAACAATAAATTTAATTTTAAGGATTAAGCTATCTTTCTTTACAAGGATGAATCATAAGATGGAATACAGTAAAAACACATTTTTTGAGAACACTGAAGACACAGTGGATCCTTGCAATCCAAACATTTATAAGATGTTTTCCGCTTCTTTCTGGGTGGACACAGACTGTATGTTCTTCATTTTTCTTTAATATTTCTCATTTTCATTCTTTCCAAGAATTCTTCTGTTATCTTGCGTTATCTTAGTAAAAATGAAAAAGTTACCCAACCATGAGGAAAGGGCTTGATTAGTTGATTTGCTTATAAAAGCATAATTTATTCTTTTTATTTTTGAAGCATTATAATAGGACTGGAATAATATAAATTAATTTACAGTAAACGTATCTAATATTCTAAAAAAATATCGCCACAGGCCAACGATGAGTTCGTCGATAGCTTGAACATATGGAACACTTTTTGACAAATTCATCCACGCCTATTTTTGTCAAATTGTATAAGTCTATAATTTTATAGCCTATTAGCATCTTAACCCCCAGAAAGCTCAGATTCTGTTTTGCGTTTGCTCTCACTACTATATGACTCTTCAGAATCAGAATATTATAAATCAGAAAAATTACTACTAAAATCTTCGATTTCTTTTTCAGTGATGTATACGGGACATTTTCTACAAAAAAAAGAAGCCATATTTATCACTTTTACGGAAAACGATCATCCATTAAATTACGTCTATTACTCACAAAAATTGGTACGCATCTGTTGTGAGCGGTCTCCCAAACACCATGAAAAGTAAACACGAGGTAACTAAAAATTAATTATGCTAGAGGTGAGGAACTGGATATGTGACCTTGGCTAACTGGTTTAGGAAGGTTAATAGGAAGCGTAGTGACCTTTTTTCCATTTTAAGGGTGAAAACGACGATTAGAAAATGTTGTACGGCCTCTGAGACCGTACATTTAAAGAATAATTTCGTGGTGACATTTTCTTATTTTAATTTATTCTGAAATACTATCACTTCAAAACTGAAATCAGTGCAATGTAATTTCAATCAATGCAATGTGCTCATTATATCAAAGTTCGATTAACTTTACGAATTAAAACACGAAATAATTGATTATTAAATCTACTTCAGTAAGTTAATTAATTATTTCTCAGTAGTGTCGAGCAGTTTTTCAAATATTTTTGGAGTGTCATTATTTTCTAAATGAATCTCTTTTTTTCCCGAATTTCATTATTGCGTTTTCTTTTGAACTCAGTGTAATATTTCTATAATACTGTTAAGCAGAATCTTTTAGAAGTTAAAGAAATTAGAAATAAATAACACATTTGCCCTTTAGTGAATCATATTAACGACACTACAATTTTTGCTTCTTCCCAAAATTTTGAAATAATTTAACAATTGAAAACAATTTTTTAGTTACTGAATATTAATATTTGTCTCTGAAAAGGTGACATTTATTTCAGAAACTTTAATTAAACACTTAATCTTCTTAATTAATTAATTCTAATTATAAGGTATTCCAAATTATTGTTTTTATTTTCATGCAATACTTACACTCGATATATGGAGTTATACAACTTTAGTTGATCAATAAAGAAAGTGCAGTTTAGGGCTAATAAATCTGCTGCAATATGAGTTGATGCTTCTAAATAACCTAAAAATAACTTGAGATAGATAACTTTTCAGTTTTATTTCCCTTTTTTATCTGGCCTCGTGGCAACAGTCGAATTGACTACACAGTCCACGTTCTAGCTTAATGACTTGAACAAGAAATACGGTGGCCAACTTTTACAGAGTCTGTTTGGGGGAATGGAAGTCCATTAAAACCAACTCTTCTCGTCAGAAGCTCTAAAGCAGAGATCTTGTTTCAAAGACAAGGACCTAAGAATTGTGTTATAGGTTGACGAGAGTACTTTTCGAGTAGCTACCACGAATATTGATGAAGGAGTGTCCTTTTCTGTACTACTCTTACGTAAGTTTGGCGGTGTGTGTGGTGGTGGGTCAGATTCTTTTTCTAAAAGACTCAGAGGTGCTGTTGTGATTCGAGATCCAAGGCAAGAAAAGTACATTTTATTTATATCCATGTGTTTTTACTGCAGTATGTGATGATCGTACACAAAAAATAAGAGAGAAGGAAAGTAGATTTTGAACAATGTAGTTTTTTGAATAAAAAAATGAATGACTGGTTGAAGAATATATGGTATTGTAGTTTAGAGTCTTTAATAATCATATTTTGTTAACTTATTTCATATTTTGACAGGTAAAAATTTATAATTGATTTTAATTCTTTTCCAGATTGCTTCAGTTTTGAAATATGGTCAACTTGCGTGTTCTAGATGATAATACATTATTTTAATATCTTTAGAACTTACTTATTAGCTAATCGAGTTAATCAGTTAAGGCTAGCAAAAACAAGTAAAGTAAAATTTGTTTATATCCATGTGTGTTTCTGCATTATGTGATTATCGTACACAAAAAACACCGGAGAAGGAAAGTAGATTTTTAAAAACATAGTTGTGAGAATAAAAAAAATGAATGTCTGGATGAAGAATATGTGGCTTTGTAGTTTATATTTTTTAAGCATATTTAGTTGTTTCATGTTTGTAGAGATAAAAGTCTATAATTGATTTGTCAATCACTTCTAGGTAGCTACAGTTTTGAAATCTGATCAACTTGTGTGTTCTCGGTGACAATATATTATTTTAATATCTTAAGAATTTACTTATTAGTTAATCAGATTAACTAGTTGATTTAATTAAACTTTGATACCATACCAATTCACCATCTAGTAGTGAATTTGAGAAAAATAAATTGATTTCCGCGTCAAGAGTATTTATAATAATGAATAACAAATGAAAGACTAAAATGTAGGAAAAAATAAAATAAAATAAATTTTCACAGTTTAGAATAGTAATAAAAGTATGTTTTGAAAAAAAAATTCGATTAATTCTATTCTAAAAGACTAAGGAAGGTGCTGATGCGATTCTGGAATTTCCAGTAAGAAAAGTACATTTTATTTAACCACAAGAGTTGTTCAGACGAGTGATATTCTTATACATTAAAAGTAGCACAGATGAAAAAAATTAATTAAGAATTTTTTTATATTAACTGAATGAATGGAAATGTGAATGGGAGTATATCAGATTCTTTATTCTAAAAGACGCAGAGGTGCTAATGTGGATTTAAAGACTCAGTAGGAAACGAACATTTTATTTATATTCAGGTATACTTCAACAGGGTGTAATTATTTTGCACTTAAAATAGCAGAGAAAAGAAGTAAATTCATACTAATTTTTTCATTTTAATAAAACTTAAATTTAATTTGAAATGAATAGAATGAAATAGGATGTTTAAGCAATGATTATTACTGATATAAAGGCAATTCTTTCTAACTTTCTTTATTTATTCTTCCTTTTGACTGCGGTTATGCTTTAGAATTAACTTTAGAATTCTTTTTAACTTTATGCTTTAAAGATATTATCTGTGGTCTCTTTCGTTTGTCCATGAAGTTATCGATCCCTAACTTTCCTTTACAAACCATAGATTCCTCTATGAAGCAAAATAAAAAGAAACTCAAGCTAAACTACCCTATTGGCACAAAATGCTGAACGATATTCATGCGAAATCTTTAAGATGTTGTGCGGAATTTAGAATATCATAGTAACATCGTGGAGATATCATAAAATACCTTGTGAAAATAGGGTAACTACAGAGTGATGAGAGGACACTCAGATAATTTCTGTGCTGGTATTGAAATCTAGTTTATTGGTGCCGCACCTGCACTATTTGGACAAATAAAATATCTTACATGCTCAAAATACTTAAGAAATTTAAGGATTGAATGTAGGAGTTATAGGTTTGGAAAACGTAACAAATCTATTGGTAATAAATAACTAGATCTTATATATATATATATATATATATATTAAACCATTAAAACTCAAATAACATTTTCATCATATACACCTATTAAATCATCTTTTAAAATTAAATATAATAAACTATATAACCTAATATTATTCACACAATGAAATACAGAAATCTAATAAGATTAAAAACTATTACTATGAAAAAGACAATCAAGATATGGAATTCCAACAATCAAATGCCAATCGACCTGAGGAATCGATTATGTCACATTATTTCGAAATTTATAGACGCCAACCTTCTGTGAGGGCCAAATGTTAGGGGAAAAAACAAAGATAGGAGTATATATATATATATATATATATATATATATATATATATATATATATAACATAGTACAATAATTAATGGCTCTCATCCTTTTTACTATTTCCGTATTAGCTTTAGTCGTCAGCCTCTACCGAATATTCTTTTCGACTTACATATCTTCTCAAATGGATTTAAGATAAATATAATTAAGAATTCTTTTCTGTTGTTTCTATAAATGTGATATAAAAGGAGAAGGATTAAGGATAGTTTTTGCAAGACTGCTATAACCTAAAGGCGGTCATACTAATTTTGAAATGAAGAGAAATAGCAATTTTTGTACGAAAATTAATTTATTTCCCGATACATATAAGTACCAGTCTTTCTATAAAATTTAGTCAAAATACAGAGCTTATAATTCAAAAGAAGTGGACGATACATTACTAATGGAAAGTCTGTTTTTTTCCTCCAAAAATGCTGTTGCTCAATATCTTCAAAAAGATTCATTATCTATTAAAGAAATATTATCTTTATTTGCGTGAACAATGATTATTGTCTGAGATTAGTTTACCATTAATCTAATTTTGATAATTGCCTAAACAATACAGAGACTACTATTTAGTCAAGCTGCAGATACGTCAATACAAGTAATGCAAGCAGTACAAAGAGTCATAATAATTTTTTATTTCTTATTTTAAGCATAATTTTAAACATTTTTTAGTAATCCATACAATAGGATTCTTACGTATTTTACTTGCATTTGTACTTTTTACTTCAAGGCTTCTCAATGCTGATTTTTTGTGTCTTCGTAGTTAATATAAAACGCATTGTTTTTTCTTAGCATTTTTGTCTCATATAGAGTACTAGCTGATGGCCACGACTTCGCATAGTAACACATTATTGGTATCTTATTGCTCGGTGTAAAATATTTACATGTCTTTATAGTTTTAACTCTATCGATACGGGACAGTCCCATACGTCCCTTCAAGTAAAAGACGATAGACGTCCGAATGTCACTGAAATTTCCACTCCCTTTCCTTTTGTGTAATTGATTTCACACCCGCGGCTCTTGCTTTTTTCGTTAGAGTGGCTCGCCAAGATGTGTTTGGGGAAGAGGGAGTTTTCTTACAATTCGGGAAATGCCAGCTGTAATTGTGGTTTTTGAGGGGGAAAGTGAATTTCCCGTATCTTTGATAGGGGAGCTCGGACGTTCCCGTATTTTGAGGTCCCTTCATTTCAATGGACTTAGGAATCAGAGGGTTAAAGTAGAAAACACTTTCATATGAAATATTATGATAAACAAAATCCTTTGCTCAACTGAAATGATAAATTAAAATGAAAGCATGAAGTGAACCGAAAGATTTTTAATTTTCGCTGCAAGTTATTAATAATTTTTAAAGAATGGCATGGAATTTTCTTAAACATTGTGATATTTCAGTTTTACTTTTATATATAAGCATCCGACGGTATTTCGGAACACCGATGCTCCGTATAAAGCTGCAAATGGTAACAATAGACACGATGTCGGAAGTTGTGTTTGAAAATATATTTAAATATTATTTAAAATTAAACAGAATGTCGCACGGAAATGAAATTTGTGACATTTAAAAGCTAATTTTTTAAAACTTTTAAATGATATTAAAAATATTTTTGTGCGATAATATGCTTCGAAGTTATTGCGGAAAAACGTTAAAGTTTAAGGTAATTTTTAATTAGTTAAAATTTCGAAAGATCCTTAGTCAGTACCTACTACCCAAAGAGCAATAACCTGCTGAATTTCAGGTTTCAAGTCCCAGTGGTTTTGTTGATTCGTTGATGAATCAGTGAGTTACTTTCTCTTTTATAAACAAGGTTAACCTAAATGATTCATCGGGTTTCAAAATACTGTGTATTGAGAGTTGTACGACCTGCAAACACGGGTGATACATGACAAGATACATACACTCCCCAAGTTTAAAAGCCGGCCTCGTGGCTCGCGTTCTCGCTAGAGGGCAGGCCTGTAGCGGCACTGTACAATATGACAGGCCTGTAGAGGCACAGCTCAAGATGGCGGCAATGCAGGAGAAGAGTTTTTGTCCGTTGGAATATGCGAAGTGTACTTCGGTTACAAGCGTTCAGCGTGCATTTCTACGGAAATACGAAAAAGCTGCATCTGGTCATTTGTAGTATGTACCAGAAACTTGCAAATAAACAGTCCTTTGACACCCGACGAATCATTTAGGCTAACCCTGTACATAGATTGTTTCTAGTTTTATTCTTTCACTCCCTTGATTTGTAATTCGTTCATTTTGTACTCATACTATAAAGCATTTTTTCTATCTATTTTTAGATTTTATATAACTTACTATTTTATTAGAGAATCCAATATCTCCACTAAAAAATATAAGTCACACGAGAAGTACAGACTGAGGCGATGTGGTAGAATGTTAAGGCACTTGTGTTAGCATTTCTGTTTCGGCAAGAATAGCTCCAGTAGGCGGCTCACAAATGAAGTAACATTTCCTGTGTTTCTTTCCTTTCTCCCCAAAAGGGTAATGACTCGGGGAAATCACTTTACTGGAGCAGTGAAGTGATCGGTCTCTTCACCTTCTGTAAATGTATAAAGAAATACCAAACGGGCATTTCTCATGAACAAAAAATACTTAGTGTTTGGAGATTGTAACTAAAAATTATAGTTTGTTTCAATTTTATACTTTCATTCGCCTATTAACAGAACTTTGCTAGATGTTTTCAAAGAAATGTATGCATTATAAAGACAGTGTATTTGAGTTTTAGTGTTTCTGAATTGCAGTTATTAGTAACATTTTGCTGATATGGTGCAATTTTAGCAACCTCGCCGTTGATATTTATAGAATTAACTCATATTAATTTTCGTTAAAAATGACGATTGCTTAGGCTGCACTGAAGCGATCCTAAAGTATAAATATTTCATCCCTTTTTTCCTAGAAAAGGCTTCATAATAAATTTCTACAATTATATTTGTTACTTACCATTAAAATTTCCATGAAGGCGAAGGTATAAATTACATTCACTTTTTTAGTGGAATTTTTACATATCTTAAAAATTCTTGTGTTTTTAAACGTTACAATTTACAGACGTTTATGGCATTAAAGTAAATGATACCATTTTCTATATTCTTTTTAATTTCATGCAACTTCTGCGTTTAGAAATTTTTGGATTATTTAAATTATCTTAGACTTCATTTTAACATTTAATTATCGAAATGTATTTCTTTTGTATTCAATAGCAATTATACAGAAGCGAATGAAGAAAATTCACATATTGAAGATTCGGTGAAGAAAAATGATCTAATTCTTAGTTCTGCTGATTCATCCATTCTAAAAAACCTGAAAAAAATTCAGAATCCCCATTAGTGTAACACAATGAAATTTAAAATTTGTTCACTATGAAATAAAAATGTTCTACATGTATTTGAAATTATACACTATAAGATGAAGTGCTATGATTTTTAATTCAATTTGGTTTTATAATTGTAAAACCTGGCTCAACTTAAATAATTGAACAATGTTAAATTATTTAAAATCAAATGGAAAAAATGCATTTTTTGTTTTTGATTTTAAACCTATTTTATATTCCATGGACTTTTAAAGTATTCTGTATTTTAGATCGATATGATATAATATACAAATTGGCCACTATTTCCTTCTTTTCCAATGAATATTCTACAAAACTTTCGGAAATCTCAAAATATATTTGTTCAAGTACCTAATAAAAATTTGTTGCAAAAATTTATCAACTACAAGTTGGCAAAAATCATCATATTTTCTACGATAAATAAGGCGACAGTATGAATTTCAAGAATTATAGTTTTAAATTTTTAATCTAGTGAATTTCATGAAATTGTAATCAGGCGTAAGTAGTCAAAAATATCTCTATATTATGAAACAATCTCTGAATAATAAAATATATTTTTAATAAAAGTAAAATCAGTTAATTTTGGGTAATGTTTAAAACATAACTTTATTTTTACAAAAAATATATTTATTAAAAATCTACTTAAGAATTCTTTGCGTAAAATAAAGTTGGAATTGTAGAAACATTTTTGATATTTTTCATTTTCGCATTTGCAGTTAGAAAACGTTTCCAAATATTTCAATTTTAAAATCGTTTATATAAATTGAAAAATATATGGTTTGTTTTTAATTTCTATGAAAGTAATGTAAAATAGTTTTACTTTAACATGAATTTGAGAAGAAGATGAATTTTAGCTTCTGTTTGCAAATCAATTATATAAACTAGGTTCTGTTTAATTTTTCTGAAAATTATTTTAAATGTTTATTAAGTAAATTGAGAACATCTTACTGCGGTTTTTTGAAACATTTTAGAACACTACTCACTTCTATCGTAAAGATTATTTATTGGAATCTTAGTAAAGGATAAATGACTCAAAATTTTTATTTGAAAGATAGATTCCAAATACGATACTGAATAGATTATGCTAGTGAAAAAATGTAAATATGATTCATTGCCTACTTAATTTATAATTCAGATATCTGAATCACGATTTTAATGAAAGAATAGCGACGAAAACAGTAAAATAAATCCTTTAACAGAAATCGCATAGTATTTACAAGTATATTTTAAATACAATGCTGTAAGATCAGAATATTCAAACGCAAATGTTGAAAATATTTCAAATGCGAATTAAAGATGTTTGATTTATTCCAACAGATACATAAATATCAAAGAAAATTCTTCTAAACTAAAAATCTATGTCAATAAATTTGTAAAAAGATTCTTATATTACATATTTGTAATCGCATTTAAGAAATACACGCATTTTGCTCCTTAGAAATCCTTGCAATTTTTGCAAAGAGTTTTATGTAAATATTGTTTCCTTAAGATTTGAAGATATTATATTTCTGCTTAAATAGGGAATCGTAAAAAAATCGACGCCGTCTTTAATATCTAAATAAGAGGCATTATTTTATATCTATATAAGTATTTTATATCTTAAAGAATTTCAAGATGCCTTTTGTAAGGAAAAAAAAGGAAGATCGAAAATTAAAGGCTTAATTTGAAAAATGAAATATATCAATGCACCTCTATTTCTATATATGACGTTTATGACATATTCTGATAATCTCGAACTTCTTTCGCACATATTAGAATCCCTTCTTTTAACTATATTTTTATTATACTGTTTGCAGAATGTTTTTATGTGTTTGGTTAGTATAAATTAGTTAAGGCTTTCAAACTTATTCTTATAAGCCCATGTAAGTTTTATAGCATATAAGCGGAATATATTTATTTATTCATAAAAGGAAATCATATATAATATTCGCACTCATAATATAGAAGATTAACTTTCGGATGACCAAGTGAGGTCATAAAACGACCCCAACGCCAGCTTCTGCCGAATATTTAATTAAAAATAATTGTAGTACTTTCAGTATTTTTAAAGCTGAGTTTTACACTATTTTATTACGAATTCTGAAGTTATCGCTTCCATGAAAAAAATAAATACATAAAAAGTTATATTTTGGTTTTCGTTCGTTGTGTGTTTTTAAATACCCGATAAAGAACTACCATGAAATGTGGTAAGTGCAATCAATTTGTTTGCAAAAATCATGTTAATATCATAGCAGCAATATATCGTGAGTGAAATAATCAAAAGGATTAATTAAGTTCAATTGAACATTTTGTATTCGAATTCCTAATACTAATGTGAATAAATCATCATTTTATTTTTGAAGTGTTTTGTTGCAACTATCTTACATTTTCTATTTTTTTATGCTTGTAACTCTTATATATATTTTTTAAGCTATGTTTTGGGTTTTATATGATATAGTAAATAGATACGTGTTCTTTAGTAATGGGATCACTAAATGACCCCCCATGGCCTTTCATGATTTAAATTTATATTAAATGTTTCATGGTTTAGAAAGGAAGGCTTTGGTTAATGCTCTAAAAAGTAGAAAAGACCAAAATTCTGGAGCTCAAAACTAAATTATAGAATCCTTAGACGAGCTGAAAACAATAATAGTAAATCAAACTTTTAAATACATTTACAATATAAGTATTTTATTTAATGAATTTTCTGGGATTATATGATATTCATAATGGTTTTATTCTTATGATATAAATGGTTTTCTTATTATATTCATCGTGGTTTATTTTGTTTTCGGCTTCTCACGCTTTTACAGTTTTTTTAATGACCATATTTTTGAAAAAATATTATTAACTATTTTTTGTCTCAGTAATAAAAGCTTGTTTTCTCAAACCATGCACTATGTTTAATGTTTTATTCCTTTTATTTTTAATAAATTTCAGAATTCGTTATTATATTTTCTATGGAATCTTCTCATATTTTTTTCAAATTGCCTATGAGGTGGCGCTGATCATATGGAATCATAATTTATTTGAATTTAATTCTCTAACTGATCATTAACTTCTTAACTATTACGATATTATATTGTTATTAGGAACTATCAAATGACCAAAATTTCAGAACCCTAGAAGATTTGGAAGGTATAAAAATTCAGTAAAAATTTATATATATTTAATTTACATAATGCATTACATTTAATTTATAAGAACGAAAGAAGTTGATTAAAAGACAGTAAAAACGGATTGGCAAGAGCAACATTTACAATTTATCTGCTATGTTTTTATTGCATTGACCTTTGAAGTTGTAGCGACCATTTGTAATTAATTTTTTTTTCGCTTTTTGATGGTAATTGATTCTCATGAAAGATTTACAACAAAAAAATAAATAAGAAAATTAGGTTCCTAAATTAATATTCCTTATCCTTAGTGTAAGAAAGATAAATAATACATAACAAGTCTGTACTTATATAAATTTCTTGATTTCAAATTAGAAAACAAAGTTTTATATCAAGATATGTAATACAAGTATTTAAGCATTCTTAACTTATTTTTATACTTTACTAGCTGCTTTCGGTGACCAGCTTTCTCGCCAGGAATATGATTTCAATTGAATCCTGTATCATTATATATTCATGGCTGCTTTAAAAACATAATTTTAAACTTCACATTGTGGTAGATATTCAATCCATGCTCTTTTAGTGGTCTTGCACCTGTTCTGTTCATTGTCTATATAAATCTCCCTAATAGGGACAAATAACTAACCATGTCATATAACATCTAATTGCACGTTGCTGGAGCCATCTTCAGTTGCTTATTTCTCTTGCAAAATATGCATTCGATTTCAACATTAAAACGGCGCAACACCTTTTATGGACAGCAAAATGTTAACCGAATTAAAACATGCTGAAAAAGGAATGAAAACATAGCAACTTTAATCATTCAGCTTCTGGATATATTTCTTAAGATGCGTAATATCTCAGAGAGCTTGGTTTACAGATTCCATAAAAATTTTGATGAAATAAAATAAGAAAGCAAAATGTATCAAGATATTACCTCAACTTTCAACAATGAAAGAGGAACACGCAATTAAATACTTGTTTAGACGATGAAAACTGTTTGAATTGCTTTGCAACAATAAAAAGTATTGTTGTAAATTGTGTCAAAAAATATATTTAAAAATTTACCACAAAAATAGAGAAAAATTGTACGGACACTCAATTGATATCATTGAAAAGGTACGATTTTGCACTTTCATTTGATATAAAAATGATTTTTGTGCTGTAATCTGTTTTGAAGTTATTAAGGTAAACCGCCAAAATTTTGCTTAATTAATAATTTGCTAATTTAATTAACTACACTGTAAAAAAAATTCCCGTAAAATTTACGGTTTTAAACTGGCAGCTGGGTTGGTTGCGCAAAACCGTAAAAGTTACGAAGCAAATCCATAGGCAGAACGGTTTCTTACCATACAGGAACAAGTTTTTTCCGTAAAAGTTACGAAGTAAATCCGTAGTCACAACGGTTTTTTTTACCGTATGAGTTCATGTTTTCTCCGTAAAAATTAAGTCATCGAAGTAAGTGACGACAACGACAGAGTTGAGTTGTTTTTCTCCTTCTGTTCGAGTTGCGTTGAAACGTGCTGATGTGTATTATCAATTTCAATTAGTTTAATTAATCTAACTTTTAATTGAATCTACTTGGATGATTTCGATTTCAAGAGGGTGACAAAGCTTCGAACTCCTCCGAGCCGGGGATCGAAACCGCATTCATAGAGCAAGTGGGCCTTCATAGGCATTCGCGCTAACCACTAGACCATCGGGGACTTCATACAATAAGGTAAAAATAATCTATTTCAGTTTTAAAGTCACTATAGCTCTCGTGGCGCCACCTAATGGTGTAAAAATCAACTATTGCCAAAACACGTGTTTTAAGGTTAGCTTTTATGAGTGACAACAGGTTACTGCAACATGTATAAACAGTTAGACCATGCCCTGTTTAATAAATTTATTTATTTATTTGTTTTAAATAAAAAGGTTTTTAATATGTCAGTTTTCCTACTAAACGATGCGTGTTTCATATGGAAAATGGTTGATTCTGAATCGAATGAAATTAAGTTTTCTTCGCAAAATGTTAAAAGCT
Organism: Araneus ventricosus; assembly: GCA_013235015.1. Lineage (NCBI taxonomy): Eukaryota > Metazoa > Arthropoda > Arachnida > Araneae > Araneidae > Araneus > Araneus ventricosus. Next base: position 65,367 of record BGPR01003947.1, read on the forward strand.
ACATTATTCTTCAAACTTCTAAACTTATTTTGAAAATTAGAGAAAGTATTAGTGGGGATATATTTTTTCTTCCTAAATTATTTATTTTTTTGTTCATGCATAATTAAAGTCAATACATTCACTTATTCCACTATAGCGGAGATGGAACCCTATTAAAAACATGAAATGAATGCAATTGGATTACATTTAAGAAAAGGGAAAGTTATCGTACCGAAAGCAATATCGTATGACGAAAAATAGAATTTGAGCCGTCGGTTTTAAACCGTTTATGGCTGGAGCGAAAAACGGTGAAAAACCGTTTTGTCAACAAAACATGTTTAAACCATCAAATATACGGAAAAAGTCCGGAAAAAAACAGATATTTTTTACAGTGTAAAATTGTAATTAACATTTCAAAACACGAGTTCCGTGGTTCACATTCCCACGCTCCAAAGTATGTTTGTGCGAAATTTGGAATCTCTAGGTCCAGCGTTCCGTCCTGTAGAGCGCCAACACACAGATGCACACACAGACAGACACGCACAGAGACACACATTCTCCTTTATTATTAGTAGAGATTATTTAACATGATTTGTTTCATGTGTCTATAGATGAAATTCTTTAATCGATTTTCGTTTACTTCTTCATGCGTTAGAGTTTTGAAATTTTCTTTACTTATTATGTATTCTCGAAGAATAGACACTACTACAATATTTTCAAAACTGAATTATCAATTAATTAATTAATATGATAAATTTTGATCACATTCCAGTGGAACCACCTGGTAGTGAATTTGAGTAAAAGTGACTTCATGTTACCTTTACTTTATATAATGAATTATAAAGTTAAAGCTAAAAGTTTTAAAACAAATTAATAACAAATACTGTCTATTTACTATTATACTAATAAAATGTGTTTTTAGAACCTGTTTCATGAAACATTTTTTGGCTAATCTTAATCGAATGTCAGCATTTTATGTTTTTAAAGTTAATGAAATTTAATGCAAGAAATAAAAGTATATTGATGTCTAAATACTTTCCTATATGAGTTATTAATGAACCTTGATTTTGTAATATTTACTGATAAGAGGCTTAGCAAAATTAATATAATTATATATTTGCATGCAGATTAGCATAAAACGATACGTTTATAGATTATAATTTTAATTAAAACAGTTGTCTGCTTTTTAAAAAATTCTAAAATTTGTTCATTTGCTGACAAAAAAAGTAACTAAAATTTCAATCTTATAGGACTATCGAAATTGATTATTTTCACTCATTTTTAAAGAGTAACATATTGTTTATTTCGCTGTAATTTAAATTTTCAGTTATGAAATTCCTAAAGTCAGTTATCCTCAAGAATGTACGATAATTATTATAAAACAATGAAAATATTTATTCAACGTCTAGACAATGCATTTTTTTAAAAATTATACATCTGGAAGTGCACAATAATATAGTCACCGAATAAAAAAATATTATATCCCGTAGGAACATTTTAATTAAAATTCTTTTCAATCTGTAATAGTGAGTTTCTTTTATTTCTTTCCCTTTAATTTATACAAGGTGGTTAGAACTGAGGTATCTCTGTTCAGAGCAATGTAGAGAAAAATTTGTGGGTCATTATAATACTACATTTTTGTATACGCATCTGTGATCAAGAATAAATAAATTAGCATCAATAAATCGATTTGCTGAATATTAATTTTTTAACCTTCGAGTCCTTTTAGTTTACTTTAGCTCAGAGGGAAGTCGGGTAAGAAGACGAAGAGTGTGAGATGACGAATTGGATTTTTCTCCAAAATTTCCCTAGATGAATGCCCCGACTTTTTCATCATCAGACACCTATAGCGACCAGCTACCCGTGTCACACCAAAAGATTCCACCCCGTTATTGGTGTGATTCACAGTACGCGGTAATGTGTTTTTGTGTTGTTCCTACGTAACTTTTGGTTGTTGCGTGGTAAGGGATAGTGTTCATGGAGTAAATATTTTTGATTTATTCATGTGGTATTCGTAAAGAGTTTATCTAAATGTTTCCAATGAGGAATTATTTTAATTTTTCTGATGAGCTGATATCCTTCAATATTTTTATGAAATACAAAGACGAAGTCGGGTAAGATGACGAAACCCTCCGAGTTAATTTATGAGCTCGTCGTGCTACCTGACTGCCACTTGCACTTCCTGTAACTCACTGGCACTCCATTGAAAAATGAGCATCACATGAAAAAATGAGATAAAAGAAAAACAGGATAAACGAAAACGATGACAGTTGAAGAAGCCTGAAGTTAATAAGACTAAACGGAATAAACCTGCCAAAAATTCTACAAAAAAGTAGAAAGTAACCAAACCTCGACTTCTAATGTTCTGAGTCTGAAGACTTAATACATTCATTTGAATTTCCTTAAGTTGACGCTGGTGAAAATCTGTACCCAGAGGACCTCGATAATGAAAACTACACCATTTCCAATGAGCAAAGGCAAAACGGAATTGTGATTCCAATGTTTTATGTGCAAGGTCTGGCTCTTCACACCTGTACTAGATGGGACAAAATCCAAGCCCATAGCGATGCGATTTTTTGTACTTTATTTCATTTCTTAAAGTTTGAATCTCAAATTTCGATTGATAATATTTCATTTGTTTTGTGCTGTTCTTTAGTCCGATAATGTTAGTTTTCTGTTATGTGCTATTTTTTATGATCAAGATGTGATCTTAACAGTTTTAAAAAGATTTTGATAGCATATGGATATTGAATTAAATTGTTATCTCAGTTCGTCATCTTACCAGCACAGTGGAGTAAGATGAAAAAAATTACTTTTTTTTATAAAATGAAATTTCAAGGTCTCAAATTTGAAAATAAAAATTTAAAAAATATCACTTTAAAATAAAGAATTGAAGAAGATTCTTCTTGAACAATAAACCTCCAGGAACGAATATTGAGGTCAGGAAAAATTCTCAAATCCGTATAAGGTCGCCGGATAATAGAAAAACATAAATTTGAATTGAAAAGAAAAATAAATAAAAGAAACAAAAGCCGTAAACAATAATAATATTGATAACCATACACCTTTTTGCGCACTCAACGCAACAGCATTAAGTGATTGCATCAACAAAATTTTCCTAAATATGACACAACAAAAAATTATAGTATTAAATAACAAAAATTCTCTAATAATTGAAACACCTAAGAAAAAATAGAAAGTAAAAAAATAATGAAATGGAAGAAAAATGGAAAAGAACAAGAATGGCGAACTCATCGGAGATCACACGCTATTTGTAGTTCTAAAATGGACAAATTTTCTGTAGAAAGGAATGACAAAAGTCAAAATTTATTCCTTTCTGTGGCTTGAATATGTCCAGCAACCAAATACAGGAAAAAAGAAAATGTTAACAAATTCCCTTAAAACAAAATTAATAGATATCAATGTAAATATTTACCCTCTTTCAAACCAGAGCCAAGAAGAAAGTGAGGCTATCAGATGAACAAACAAATCAACAATCTAGAAGCAAGCCTCTAGCTCCATCTATGTAGAGCAATTCGAACTTTTTACCAGGAGAACACAAACTTTTTGATTAAGTTATTAACTTTTAGGAAATTAAAAGGGTATCCGTTATCTTTTAAGTTATTATTTAAATTAGCTAAGGCTTTAACAAAAGTAGAGTGGTTATTACAAATGTTTTTAACCCTATTAATTTGAGAAAAAACAGAATTTTTTATAACTTTAAATTGAAGACATGTTTGAAAATTACAAAGTGTAATAGCCTTGAAATTAAATTCTTTTCTTTTATCGTAGATTCCAACAGAGACATCAAAATTCAAAATTTCAATTTCCAAATCCTAAAAATTACATTTGTTCAATTCATTATTAGGTAGCCTTTATACCCAACTTTCCCTATATGTATTAAATTGACGTTTGGGTGTTTATGAAAATTGTTATTACATTGCTCATTTTTGTAAAACTTACAGTATTTAATTAATATGCAAGATGGTTCAAAAAATGTCATTAAAATGAAAGAGGTAGATCAGGCATACAGAAACAAACAAACGTCTATTGGAACTGGTTATAAATACAATCCGGATGCTAGAGATGGTCCATGAAGACAAGGTTTACAAGGATAACAAGCAACAATCAGTACAATTAATTATTTACACCTTGTTTCATCACAAATTAAAACGATAGTACTCTAATTGGGGTGTCTAACACACATGAGAAAGTCGGGTAAGATGGCGACCTTAAGATTTGGGGATTTTTTCTGACCTCAATATTCGTTGTTGGAGGATTATTTTTTCCTCCAAAATCTTCTTCAACTCTCTATTTTAAAGAGAAATTTCTTTAAAAATTTTCTGATCAAATTTAAAAGTCCAAAATTTCATTTAAGAAAACAAAGTCAATTTCGTCATCTAACCCGACTATGCGGGTAAGATGACGAACGATGTCGGGTAAGATGACGAATACATAATTTGCATGAACTTGAAAGTGAATAGATGCTGCTGCAAACGTTTAATCGAAAAATTCGGACCCTGAGATTTTATATCAATTAATATATTAACATCAATTAATATATTAATTTGAGATTCAAAGCTTAAGAAATGAAATCAATTGCAAAAATCACATCACAATGGGCTTGGATTTTGACTTAGCCAGTACAGGTGGAATGGGGCCAGAGCTTGCACATAAAACACTGGAATCCCAATTCCGTGTTTCCATACTTACTGCAAATGATGCATTCTTCATTATCGAGAACCTCTGGGTCCAGATTATCATTAGCGACAATGTAAGGAAATTCAAATGAATGAATTGAGTCTTCAGACTCAGAACATTAGAAATCGAGGTGTCTTTTAGCTACTTTCTTCTTTTTTGTAGAATTTTTAGAAGGTTTGTTGCGTTTAGTCTTAATAACTTCAGCCTTGTTCAGCTGACAAAGACTTCGTTTGACTTCTTTTTCCTCTATCTCCTTTTGAATGAGATGATCATTTCCCTCTGGAGTGCCAGTGAGTTGCAAGATGGGCAGGTGGCATTCAGGTAGCACGATAAGCTCCTGAATCAGCGTGGAGGTGTTCTTCATCTTACCCTCCACCTAATTCGTCATCTTTCTCGGAATCGCCATTTTTATTTCGAAAAAACATTAAAGGGCATATGCTGATTATAAGAAATTAAAATAATACATCATTGAACAGCTTTTGATTAGCACTTTACGAATATGAAATCAAAATACTTACGCCGTGAACACTATCACTTACGAAGCAATGACCAACATTTACATCGTACCAACTCTAAAACACATTTCCAGGTATTATGAATCACAGAAATGACGGGATGGAATCTTTTGGCATGACATGAGTGCCTGGTCGCTAGAGGTCTCCGATGATGCAGGATCGAGCCTGCAATCTAGTGTAATTTTCGAGAATAGTCCAATTCTTATCATAGACTCTTGGTCATCTTACCAGACTTTCACCTACACTCCTACCAATATTGCACCCTTAAAATTTTCATTTCTTTTCCCAATAAAATGCATATCGAATTAATACTCATTTCAGAGTGTTCGGGGTATTTTAAATGTTGCACTTCATTTGCGGGGGATTTAACGGCTCGTCTGAAGCAGGCGTGGTTTTCTTACATCGTGTTTCCGTTGCAACACCCTCTAGTGCTTCTAAATAGTGGTTATATCTTATTTTTGTCTGTTTCTATGGACTATATTTGCTTTTCTTTTTGCCTATATTATTTTGAATCACCCTGCATATAACAAATGACTTGAAATTATTACATGACATCGACTGAATTATGATAGGGAATATTCTTCGACAATTCATTTTTGAAACACTTCTGCTTCATTCGCTTTCCCATGTTTTGAGATATAATCGTCTGATATTTGTAAAGTTACTTGTTTTTTCTCTACAATAATATGAATCATGGTGCTTTAACTGCAATTAAGTTCTGCTTTATAAAATAAAACACAGTGAACCAAATTGCAATAAACTTTAGCACCAAAATTTAAATAATTCAGAAATTAATTGGCTGTGCTATGCACTAAATTATTCAGAGCAGTTTTCAGCGCGTTTCTCCTAAGCACTTAAGGAGTTTAATTTAATAATGGATTGTGTCCGAACAGAAAAAAGGACCCTAAATTGGATGTCAAAAAGGACCATTATTTACAATGACACGTTCTAAAAAGGATGAAGTTTAAAGTGATTCTTTTGTGAGGTTGGAGTTTAAGGACAGCCGATATATCGATCAATCGGAAATAACTCCATGGACTGAAGAAAATGCTGGACACCATAAATGTTTTCTTGGGCTGCACTGGAAAGACTCAAGATTCTGAAAGTACTTTTCTGTGTTTTATTTCGGGAAGCAGTTATGACAAAAAGATTGTTATGATGCACTGGTTTTGAAGAGTGCCATTCTAACTATTGATCATGGTAAAACATTGATTAAATCATTTAAATAGAGGATTTAGGTTGAAGAGGAAGCTAAATACATTTTCTTAGAAGAGCAACCTATTTTATATTATTATATAGAAAATTATTATATTATATAGAAAATATTGTTATTTTAGCTTCAATAATTTAGATTAGAGTTTAATTTAGATAAAACGAATTAAATATTTTATTTTGATTTAAGAAAATTTTGCTTTCTGATGTATATATATGTTTCAGATTTGATTTTTATTTCCTTTATTTTGGGAGAAGTTACGGCAACACCGATAATGTTATATCGCCCAGTTCATGTGCAATGTCTTACAAACTATTGATCTAAGTTTCCGCGACAAAACATATAGCCAAAGATATTGATTAAAGCATTTGGAAATAAAAATTGAAGTTTCGTAACGATTATTTGTAGTGAGGCACTAAACAAAGCTTTGTTTCGGACATTTATTTTATATTTAGTATTTCTAGTATTCGGAATGAACTGATTCAACCCTTAAAAAATAAAATGTTTGAAATAATTTCGATTTTAAATTAATCGAAATTTCTTTGATACATTTCTAAAACGACATTTTTTTCTTGAACGATAGCTATGAAGAGAAAAATGTTATCATGGCGTTTTGTATTTGATCCAAGTGATACTAACTTTTCATTTAACTTTCATGTCATCTCCAGATGTCTACAACTGTGGATTCAATAATTTAATTAAAGAATTTGTCTAGATTAAAATGGTTTTAAAGTAAGGCAGTAACTCATAGCTAATGTATTTAAGAATTTGGAAAGAACAAGATTTGAAATTATGTTTGCAATCAATCGAAAGTTTTTTATACTTATTCTGAAAGCGCCTTTTTATTCCTTATTTTAGGAAGCTGAAACGAAACAAAGCTTTTTATGTTTTCCTATTCCCAATTTGTATTTTACAAACTATAAATCTGAAATTAAATTTTTAAAAGCTTAGCAGTAAAATAATATTTATAATTTGCTTTAAAAAATTCTATCAAATTCAATTTAATACTCAATTTAAAAGTGAAATTTAGTTTAGAACTCAGTACAAATACATTTAACTGCTTAGTGGTAATAAGCTTCAAATTTTGTTTCGCGTGAATACAGAAGTATTTTTGTATTTTTAAAAAATTCTTTTCTATATTATAGTTCAGAAAAAATTCTTGTAATGATTATAATAATGATAATTATAATGATAATGATACTTAAATTGTACGAAAATGTGGCAACAAAGCTTGTTATGGTGTCACATCTTCGTACTATGGATTACAAACTATTGATTGTCATGACATGATAAATGTGCGAAATCGTTCGCAAGGCAATTTAAATAAAAAGTTTATGTTGTATTAGAATTTATTTTTATAAATATTGAATTTTACATCTTTGGAAAGGAAAATAATTTTATTTAAAATTGAATTAATTATCTAATTGAAACTTTTTAATGAGAGCAATAACTAAGTTACCTTTAAAAAGTGTTGGAAAAAATAGAAAAAATGCAGAAAAGAATCCGGCCTTCCAGGCTTTTTTAAGGAGTATTTCCATATTTCATCTTTTTTTCCAAATAGTTTTTTTTAAAGCAACTTGGTTATTCTCTTCACTAAAAAAATTTTTGTCTACATTTGTATTTCGGTTGCAGCGACATTTTACTCATTCTGTATATAGTGTACACTTTTAGTCTTTAATTATTCTGCTTTTTTCTACTTTTTTTGCTTTCTTTTGTATATGGTTTGATTTTTCCTTTTTGTTCTCTATTCGAATTAAGTTTCATTTTATTCGTATATGGTGAATTTGTTATGCTATTTAAAAACACTAAATTTTAAATCTTGTTTAGAAACAATCAATCGTACAAAAAATGTCATAGCAATTTCAAGAGATATCTTCCCAAATTTACGCTAGCTGTAACCACATTTACATTAAATTTTTATCCTTTTTACTATGAAATCGAAGACATTTTCCACCTCCAACGAAAACGTTATGGGCTGGGTTATAATACTATTGAGGATGTTTCTCATTGATTTTTATGACTTTTCCGATATAGCAAATATTTGTCATAATATTACCAGATCTGCATATGAATGAGAATATTGATAAGACTCCGGCTGATTGCATGCTTCAGCTCAAGATATCTGCTTTTACAACTACGCGAAGGCTATAATCCGGCATAAAAGGTTTTGCACATCAGCAGCAAACATTTTTATGGCCTTATGCATCACCGAGGTATAAAGGTATTTGATTTTTCATGCATAAAATAATAAGAATGAAATCGATATCATTGGTCGCAATTCTTCAAAATCCCCTGTTGGTCGCTATAAAAATTTCGGGAAAATCATATATGTTTGTGAACATGGAGGCTTTTAATTTCATGCATCAGAAGTTGTCAAGAAATAGTATAAAATTATCATCAGGATAGATACTTTTCTCATGAGGTTCTAGAGATACAAAAACTGAATAATAAGGGCGTTGAACGTCAAACTTCGTATCACACAAGAATGGAGATTGTCCAACTGTTAATGGAAGTAATACTTTTCAGAATATTTCAAGATATTTTGTAAATAAAATAAACAATTATTTGTTTAAAAAGTGCTCATTAACATAAAGAATTTATTTACTTTATTTATTTATTTACAACCCGCTCCGGCCAGAGCCTACCCAGGAGGGTGTAAGGCCTTCCACAGTCCGGAGGGAAACATAAAACAAAATAAATGAACTACATTAAAAAAGAGTTTACAAAGAATCCCAAGGGTGAGCAGAACAATTTAAAAATCATCGCTGACAACAATGTACTAAAAAAAAGATAAAGAGCAGAAACACAAAGCACAAAAAGACAAAATGCAAAAACACAAATTTCTTTAATTTTGAACATTATTTATTAAAAAGCCCACCACATTTTAAAACAAGAATGCATGTATAAGGTGTGTCCAAATGAAAAGGAGACCACAGTTACATGTAAAGAAAATTTAATAACAACATTCTAATTACAGTTCATGTGGAACGGTACAACTATAAATGATCATCATTGACGTCATCATAAGTCCTTGATGCTTACGCGTCCTGCCTCATAAGGCTTACACAACCGGAGTATGGTGCACCGTGCGAGACACTGCTATCCGTACACCTCTTTCATCCTGCGATTTGTGAAGCCCGCTCCCCTTCTACGCGAAGATATTGGATAACTGCTCTTTGTGCGGATCTGGATGAATCCATCATGCAATGAACTGTGGAAACAACTCTCCAGAAATGAGGATATTGATGCGACGCCGTTAACTACGCAGGTACAACTGTGAATACCACCACGCCATCTATCGGCTATCACATTAACTCACTGGGATTTGATACAACTCCAATAGAGCTAAGGTCTCCTTTTCATTTGGGCATACCTTATACTTTATTTTAGTTCAGTTATATTGACGTCCTGTAAAGCAACGACAAAGTTTAAGCAACACGAGGTCTATTTAGGGATGTGCCTAGTAATTTAAACAGCGGTAAGATGATGAGGACGAAACTCGAACTGGTGGCCCCTTTTTCAATCTTCGGCATCACACCAGTAGTTGGACATTTGACCCCCTACGTATGATGCAACGTGCAACAGGCCCAATACAGGGCGCATCTTCAGTGGAATCGGGCTTCCAGCCTGAAACCCTGCGGCTCGAGGCTGACACCTTAACACTGCCCCCCCTTCCAAGAATGCATGTAATAATGCATGAATTGATTCGGAAAGTCGGCGGTTCTGACTAATGCGCAAATGTGACGCATAATAGGAAAATGTGATTTTAAAATTCAAATTTAAGTCTAAAAACAATTTCCTATTAAGTTCTTTCTCAAACAAGATGAAAATAGTTTTTAAAGAATGGTATTAAAATCGATTATTAATACGAAGCATTTCTATATTTTTATGGTCCCAATATATTTTCGTAAAATTACGACAGCAAAAACGGCAATACCAGTTTCAGTAAAAAGTATTGACTGCAGTTAATTTTGTTGCTAAAACAGGAACATTATATTTGATAGAGCGAATCAGATCCGTATCTACAAACAAGTCGTAGAAAAACTTCCGCTGTTCTATATTGATTTTATACGTCGAACATCAAGCATATTTTCCAGATTTTGTATTCACATAGAGAATATTGATCCAATTGTTGTTTTCTTTCCTGGGTCCAAAGTTTGAAAGACAATATTCAATACTAATACAGGCAAAACGAAAATAGAATTCTTATATTCTATACTTTAGTTAAATTCTTTCACTAAAGTCGAATCTTTATTTGTTTCAGAAATGATCATATTTTTTCAATCGGAGCATATTTTAAATATGCTTCATGGTGGATTTTAGAAAACATTATTATGCATCATAATTTTACAAATTCTGAAATTTTGGCTTTGAAGTAACATTGCAAACAAGCTGAAGCAAACAATTATGGAGAAAATGATTTTATTTAACTTTGTCCATTAAATACATTTTACATCCTACGAGCTTTGTGCATATTAGAAGATTTCAAATAAATTTTTTCTAATATTTGTAGAAATAAAAAAAATCATTAATGTTTGTTTAACGAAATATTTTTTTCATTTTCATATTTTGATTTTGGCTACGGATTTTAAAAATGCACAAAAATGTTTTTTAAATAAACAAAGATAAATTTGGTACAATGGAATTGTCTGGTTAAACACTGCGGACTAATACCGACCCTTTATTTCAAATTTAAAGCAGGAATAGTTATATGCACTGTTTACTTTTCATCTCAATGAAGCTAATCGTTATAAAAAATAATTTTTATGCAAATGGATGTTAAGATAAATTTATATCATATTTGTCTTGTTAAATTGGATTTTTCTCTTTTACGCTCAAGTTGAGACGAATAAATATACATGTAATACCATCTCAGGTTAAGCGTAATAATACGAAGCTTTGAAATTCTTATTAACGCAAGAATATTTGCTTTCCATATTATTCTGAAATATATATTGCAACAGAATTAATTCTATTCTGTACGTTTCCTATTAAAACGGTATTGGAAAAACAATCTAGGAAAATATTTACCCTTGTTTTATTTGTTTCTAGTTTTAGCAGTTAAAGCCCGTAAACCATGATGTTTTGTTATCGTAATTCCAATGCCCGAAAATCAGAAATCATCAATTTACATCAATTAAGAAACCTAACTTTGTTACAATGGTGATATCCCTAACAGCACAAGATGCTGCGCAATATTGTTACGATATCTTCACGATATTGTACAGGATTCAGAATATCAAACAACGTGGTGGAGATATCATACAATATCTTGTGCTTATAGAGTTGTTTCGGTCTCTATAGATGCTCTACCAGAATTCCTTCTCTGCATATGAGTTGGCACATATAGTAAACCTCAGAAATTTATCCAAATCCCCTTAGAATCTCACTACATCTACAGAACTAATGCCTTGTTCTTAGCAAAGTGCTTAATGGGTTAAGGCATGGTACTGCTGACGAGAATAAATCGGTTGAATATGACCCTGACTATGCTTTACATCAGCATTATAAAAAAAATTGGTAAACATATGTGCGCATTATCAATGAATTGCTGGTTAAAGTCGGGAGGTTTTCTGCAGCTTTACATGGTTTTCCTTCTCTCGTCGAAAAATAAAATAAGGGCCAGAACTTTTGACATTCCTTCTCGAAGGCTACCTACTCCCATACATAGGGACTAAGTCAAACTTCTACCTCACGTGTTCCTCAGGTGATTCATAATCGCCTTGACCAACAGCCGCACTTGCCTATATCTAGAGTGCTCAACTCATAGCATTTGCGAGGCATGCCAGGCCGAATGACATTAGAACTTCCATTAACCTGATAGTTCTCTCTGTAGAAACATTTAATCTCCATCTCAGTATATAAATCCCAGTGGATGTTAGTTTGGGCAGAAACGAGCTGAGCTGCAGAAAGAAAAGAAAATCGTCTATAATTCTAAGCAGCCTAAAATCTTTAATTGTCATTATCTGACTTGTCAAAGTGACTTCTAACCAACGAAAACGATTATACAGGATCCCCACTTACATCCGTTCCCCCACCCTAATTTCTAAACGGTGACAGCTTAGGCTATACATTTGGTGTCTAGGTATAGTAAAATGGCAACACGCTACTCTATAGGACAACTTACAACGCCATCTGTCTTCAAATTTTGGAATTAGTGGTCATATCTTGAAAACGGTACAAGATACGGGAAAAAAGTCAATTACAAAATTATAGAGCGTCTTCGAATTAGTACGAAAAGACACCTTGAGTGCAATAATGCTAAGAACAAAACGTGTAAAATGCGCATTTGTTTGCTCTCATTTTCGGAAATTTTGACGTCATATGACAGGAATAAAAGGAGAAAATGTTTTTTTCGGGCGAAATATGACACCATTATACTTTTTCTTGTAGAAATAACTCAAACAGCAAGTGTATGGGCCTTTTCCCCAAAGTTGCAGGACGTATTACTGTTGCTTGTGTTTGCGCACCAACTATATACTAAAACGTGTTCAAAGTGAAATTTAAACAAGGACTCAAATCTGTATTATTGATGACGGAGAACACTTTGAACACCGAAAATAAAGGTATATTGTGATAAATAATTGTTTTTCTCGTTTTCACCCGTTTAGAGACATCACAGTTTCGGAAAACGAGAACAAATAAATGTGCACTTTAAATGTTCATTTCTTCGTATTAATGTGTGTAAGGTATCTTTTTGTATTAATTCGAAGACGCTATGCAATTTTGTAATTGACTTTTTCCCCGTATCTTCTACTGTTTTCGAAGTAGGAACACTAATTCCAAAATTTGCCGATAGATGGCGTTGTAAGTTGTCTCATCGAGTAGCGAATAGCTGTTTTACTATAACTAGACACCAACTTTATGGCCTAAGCTGTCATCGTTTAGAAGTTAGGAGGTGTAACGGATATAAGTGGGAACCTTGTATATAAAGCAGGTTATCTTTTCATCTGCCTAACATGAAAAAGAAACCAATAAATAGTGAAGAGAAACAAATGAGGCCAGAGATGTCGTAGGAGAGAGTAGAAAGAAAAATGCATTAGCTATCCTTGTACCAAACCTGAGCAGCGAATGTCCCAGCTCATTCACCGATAAGTTTAAGAGACAAAAACTTGATTTTTCGCCATATAATGCGATACTTATATATGAAGCTTCCCAGTGCAATGCTGTGTCTTTCTTACTTGTTGTTTCCTTTTCTGTCTTTTTGCTTCGTTTCATTTACTTTATTTTATTCTATGTTTCACTTTTATAGAATATTGAGCTCTAAATGCGGGGAAGTAACCAAACAAGATTAAAACGATAATACAAATTTTAATGCAGCAACTCTGCAGCCCTAATAAGCCAGTCACCATTTATCACTCCATAAGTGATAGAATTGCTTGAGGTCAATTCTGTATGCACGAACCATATATTCTTATATACATATCTATACACTTTTTATTACCTTTAACATTTTTATTTTCCTTCAACTTCGATAGGTGGAACAACTCTCCTGCTTGTCTGCTAGTGCCCACAGCTTAAAATATTTTGAGATCTCGTCTGCAACTAAACTAAAGGTTCAATAGTATTTCATACTGGAATAAATTGACATAATTAATTCATCATAAATGTTAAAAGGATATTACTTTTTTACCATACGAACCGTTTTTTCCGTTAAAAAGTTCAAGGATAGCTTTAGTATCCTTTATTTACATCATTTTAATCCATCATCTTACACGGTCCTTTCCTTCTTTTATTCCAATCATGGCAAAAACTTGTGTTAATCATAATTGAAAGGCTTTAGAAATTTGAATGGAAGTTCAAAAAAAAAAGAAACTAAAACCAAAATAAGACTGAATGCAATGGAAAGGTAATAAAGTTTGAGGCGCATTCCAGAATTGTGCTGACACGTGTCGAACAATTCCCTTAACTCTAAAGGAGGAACTGCACGCTGCATACTTCACATCTCAAAACACGAAGCCGCGTGTCTAGAAAATCATATTGAAATAGATGGATAAGTAATAGAATTTTCCATCACATTCCTTGAGCAATGCATCTCTACTCCCTAGCTTCCGACCTGATACGAATAAGTCATAAAAATTCAGAAACTTAAGGCGGCACTTGAAAATGTAGTGCCAGGAATTGGAAACGCACTCCAAGGGAAATAATAATTCTTACTCGAAGTTTATCGAAAGAAGATGGATGTTTAAAAACTGCATTAAGTAGCAATTCAGAGAGGATCCACCGCGGAATTGAAGTTTTCGAGATCTTTTCTGACTTCATGAAAATATCGAAATGTGCATTTTCTACCTTACATAAAGTATACCGATTTTTTTTTTGTTCTATATTGTTGTTCCATAAATTTTGTTGAAATGGAGAGATGGAAATATACTCTGAGATGATGATTATTGTTTTTATACCCTTGTTGTTACGAAACAAATGTAGGAGTGGTTCAGGATGAAGTATGTGTTTGTCTGAATGACATTTTGATTTTTTGGATTCACGCTGAATAATAAATCCTTCAAGTTACTCGTAAATCTTTTAACGGGAAAAAATGTGTTTTGATATTTCTTTAGTGGCATGATTCAGTTAACCTTATACCCTATGAATTTATATAAATTCTTAATTAGACGACAGATTCTATTTGCGAAAATGTATTGTTATTACAGCTTGAAAATTCTTTAGTGAAATGTACAAATCAGATTCATCAATATTTATTATTGAAGGGGTAAACGCTTTATTATTTGAATGCATGCTTTATTCATTATTTGTTCACACTTATAAGAGCAGTGTGTTGTTTCACAACTGACGTCGCATATTTTTTATAATCACTTTCCGCAACTACAACTTTAACTGCATTTACTTTTTTGGTTTTTACAGAGAGCATCACTTATACTACTTAGTAGTGAAATTTTGTTTTGTTTGAAGGCATAGAACAGTCTCTATGATATTCTGAATAGACGAACTTTAATTATAAGAACCCTGTATGGTATGCACATACCTTCCATTTAAATATTTCCAAATATTTTAATAGAGCTCTAGTCAGAAATGCTACATAAAGGCATTTTTTCTATAAGAAATATTTATTTAAATGAAAAACATGCATTTTCATTTGTTGTATATTCAGTGAATCTGAAAAAATTTTAAGTTGAAGAATAGTTTCGGTAATTAATACAAAATGAAGCTATTTATAATGATATGCTTTACAATTAATTAAAAGATTTCAATTAAAATTGTCTTCAGAAAAGGAATAGGAAATTTTAGAAGAAAAAAATATTCAATCGAATCTATTCACAAGAAATCTTAAAATCTCTTAATATGATTCTATTTACCGGATGATTCTTCCTGGAATGATAGTTAAATAGTGATGACTATCCAAGCTGAGCAGACTAGACCGTGAAGATTAATATAGTTCCTTAATTATTTGCACAATGAGACGGCATGATAAAATTACATAAATGGCTCATAACTCCTTAGGATATATGAGAGATTTATGACTAAAGCTGAAGATTAGTAGTTTCTGATACAGATGTATTAAGATACTATTGCGATTGGTAATAGAAATTTATTTAAAATTAGGTACACAACTGGCTCAGATCAAATTTTGGCTTGAAAACTTCATTACTCGCAGACAGCAGAGGCATTCAATACACATTCTGTACTTACGCATGTCGTCATGTTTTCAGTTTATACTTTAACTAGCAGAGTAGCCGCGTTGCCCGAGCTCTTATAAATAACATAATGTTTATTGATATAAGTTTATTGCGGGAATAATTCTCAATTTTATTTATGAAATGATACATTAATTAATGGCACAAATGGTTTCTTTCATTTATATATCATGGTATACAGTATTACATATAACACTTGCATTGTTAGCCAATTTTTGAGGCCATCTTATTATTTTATGAACTCTGACCATAAAACTTTCATGCTAATTGGTATATTTGTTAAATATCTTTCAAAGACTCATCTCCACCCAACGCGGAAGAATTCAAGATAGTGCCCATTTTACAATACACTATTTTTTGCAATGCTGGAGTGATTTTTCAACTTAAATTTCAAGAATTAAAGTGTCTAAAGCAACTAATGAATCATGTGTTACCAAAATTGCTCCACCCGTTCTAAATAAACATTTCTGCATATCTCATCGGTGGTTATCATCGTAAAGGGTTGATTAAAAAATATTTTACCCCTCCATATCTTTATTTCGGCATACAGAAACCTGAGAGTTGGGTTTCATTTCGATTACTCCATTTTTGACGTGAATCTTGGAGACATTGCCCCAACCTACACTGAAGGACTGACTTAGGACTTATTTATCATAATAGCACTGAATATCGGTTAATAAGGAGCAAGTGTACCAAGTTTCACAAAATCTCTCCAGAGTATCGAGTTATGTGTCAATCGTACCATATCCTTGCTCCACACTATCTGAGGTATTGTGTGAGTATTTATTTACCACTAAAGTCCTTTTATTTGGCCTATGAGGAACATATGTATCATGTTTCATCAAATTGCTCCATCATTATCAAATTTCATGTCAATCGTCCATTTACCACATGAATTTAAACGACGCTATCGTAGCCTTACCTCAGAGATTAGGTTGGCGTTTATTTGTCCCTGCAATATTTTTAGTTGGCTAATTAGAAGTATATGTACCAAAATTCATCAAAATCGCTCTATCCATATCCAACATGCTGTTGGATATGGATAGAGCGATTTTCGGCTCAAGTGTCTACATGTATTTTGAGGATTATTCCCTCACCCTAAAACTGAAGAATTGGATTACCTTTTATTTAACCTAACAGATTTTTTTAGTCAGGCTATGAGGAATATATGTATACTGTGTCATCAAAATTTCCCGAGTAGTATCAAATTTCATGTCAATCGGCAAATTTGTTAGATGCATTTAAACATCTTTACTCCACCCTATTCTGAGGGATTGTGATAGGTTTTCTTTACCCATAGAATTTTTTAGTCAGAAACTGAAAAACTTATGCACCGAATTTCATTAAAATAACCCTATCCCTACCCAACATCATTTCAATCGGCCAATGATTTTACATGTATTTGGATGATTTTACCCCACTTTTCTTTGAGGAATTGAGTTAGAGTTTATTTAAACAAACACTAATTTTAGTTAGCCTATGAGAAATATATGCACCCAGTGTCTTCTAAATTGCCTTAACTATATCAAGTTTCATACCAATTGATGCATTTATTAAATGTGTTTAAAATACTTTTCTCCACACTAACCTGGTGGACCTGATTAGCGTTTATTTACTCTTACAGAATTTTTAGTTGCCTAATTAAGAGCATGTGTTCGAAATTTCATCAATACCGCCCAAGCCAACAAAATTGTCAAGCATGTCATCAGCCAATTACTTACATGCATTGTGGAGACTTTGCCCCACTCTTCTCTGAGGTACTGGGTTAGGGCTTATTTACCCCTACTTCAAGTCGACTAAGGGGCCTGTGTACCAACTTTCACCAAAATCTCCAAGCATGTCAATCGGCCCATATGTTACATGTATATTAGAGACTTTTCTCCATCCTGCCCTGACGGACTGGGTTATGGCTTATTTACCCCTACAGTACTTCAAGTTGGCTAATGAGAAACCTGCGTACCAAGATTCATCAAAATCGCCAAGCATGTCAATCGGTCCATATGTTACACATAATGTCGAGACTTTGCCCCACCCTGTCCTGAGAGGCTGTGTTAGGACT
The DNA here is from genome assembly GCA_013235015.1 of Araneus ventricosus. NCBI lineage: Eukaryota > Metazoa > Arthropoda > Arachnida > Araneae > Araneidae > Araneus > Araneus ventricosus. The sequence continues at coordinate 83,484 of BGPR01003947.1, forward strand.
TATTTACCCCTACAGTACTTCAAATCGGCTAATGAGGAACTTGTGTACCAAGTTTCATGAAAATCGCTAAGCATGTTGATCAACCTATTTGCTACATGTAATTTGGAGACTTTTCCCCACCCTACCCTGAGGGACTTTGTTTTGTTAGAGCTTATTTACCTCTACAGTACTTCAAGTCGGCTCTTGAGTAAACTGCGTACTAAGTTTCATCAAAATCGCCAAGCATGTCAATCGGCCCATATGTTACCTGTATTTTAGAGACTTTGCCCCATCCTGCCCTGACGGATTGGGTTAGGGTGGGTGGTAAGATGAGTGAGGGGCTGGGAGTGTTATTTACCTTCACAGTACTTCAAGTCGGCTAATTTGTAACCTGCGCACAAAGTTTCATCAAAATCGCTAAACATACCAATGGGCCGAAAAATTTGCACGTAACTTGGAGACTCTGCCCCACCATGCCCTAAGGGACTTACTTAGGACATATTTACCCTACAATATTTCAAGTCGGCTAATGAGGAATTTTTTTATTAAATTTCATAAAAACACTAAGCAAGTTTATCAGCTTGTTTTTTGCATCTAATTTAGAGACTTTGCCCCACCTTTCCCTGAGGGACTTGGTTTGGGCATTTAATTGAATTTATTCTCTTTCTATAGTAATCATCTGGTAATTATTCATAATAGATGTTCTAACTTATTTGTCTAGGCAGGTTCCTAACGTTAAGTCTTGCTTGTTTATCCTGTTCTTCAATGGATTTAAAATTATTACTTTTCATTACGAAGCCAGAACGTTGCTCTACGGTGTTTTGATGCATTCGAAAAACCTTTGGTCGAAAATAGTTATTGCTCGTTTGATATACCCAAGTACCCTCATTTGATAGGACCAAAAATATTGTCGAATCTGATCCCAAAAATAATACTTAATATTAGCAAGTGTGGATTTTTTGCAGCGAAGGACTGCATTTTTATCAAAATATATGGAAATTATTTGAATAGATTGCTGTTCATAAATGTAATAAACCCAGAAGGATATCGCAAAACATATCGCAGAGCGTTGAGCAGAATCAAGAAGTAATCATATTTTTTGCATTTATATGTAAAATATATGATTACATTTATATGTAAAATCCGTGAAAATATTAATTAAAAATAAAAGCAGTTTCTGACAATCACAAAAAATAAAAAAATATCCGTCAAATGTTAAAAACTTTTAATTATTTTATTTTAAAAGGTAGGATTTCATAAAGGTACCATTATTTTTGCTATTTAAATATGTATCGTCAGTGAGTGCTAATATCGCGACTAAGTTATTCTGAAGCAATTTCACGTGTAATTTGTCAGTAACCGCAATCGTTTGATTTTAATGAGTATTTTATTCATACTGGTATACGTTTAATACCATGATCAAATGCAGACAGTTATTAACTCCATTAATGATTTGATAGTTTTTCCCATATTTAAAAAATATTATCACTTCGCTTTTGACTTAACATCTTTTTCAATTAACCAGTCTGATTATGCCATTTTATTATTTGTAAAGAATAATGATTACAGGATTCATCAAAATTTATATGGTTATATGGGAGGCGAAGCAAAGGAACTGTTTCTTTAAGCGTAGAAAGGCTAATTAACTTTTGAATAGCATTTGATGTTGAAACAACTTTCCTCTAAAGCTTTGATATGAGTATGTAATTTCAAAGATGCAATATCAATTTTACAGAAATTTCTTACACAAAAATTCTATTAGTCACTTTAAATTCAAATAGTTATCAATTGGGAAATATGTTTTCCTATGTGAGTAAAAACGTCAGAGGCTGAGTTATATTTAACACAAATAACAACTTCCTACCACCTATCATTAAAAAGAATTTGACTCATAAAATTTCCAAGTATTCAGGAGTTGACCGTTTGTTTTGAATACACGTAGAACAGTAAACTATTGAAAGTTTTCCTAACTATATATTCATTTTGATTATTTTTTAAGGTAATAGAAATTTCAAACTCAATAATGTGTGAATTCAGACTTTGACGCAACGCTAAGTTTAAGATAAAACATGGAATTAAATATTGTAAGTGCTGGAAGAATCTACAAGAAAACAGAATTTAATAGAACATAAGTCATGACTTTATACATTTAACTTAAGATGAAACGAAAAAAGACCGAGAAAAAGAAGGATATAATTTCTAAAGCTTGAAAAAAATCTTTCAAAACTCCAGGAAACAGTCTTGAAAAGAATGTGAGCTGCCGTTATCAAAACCCGAGAACTAGGAGAAGGAAGAGGAAAAAATCGAGATATAGTTATCACAAAACGAAAACAACGTTAGAAAAAAGTATAAAGTTTGTACGCTTTTTTCGAGTTTTTAATGGCAGATATGATTCAACTAAAAGGACAGAAAAAGAAGAAAACTTTATCAAAAGGCTAAGGTATTTCCACAGATTAAATTCGTGCCTTAAGGAGAGGCACTCACCTGATTACATCCGAAAAAAGTTTATCAATGACTGCTGGAGGAAGAAGAATTCTTCAAGAAATGGACCTAACGCGTATACTTTAATCAGCACTATTTCTGTGTAAGCTTGGCAATTTAACTTTTCATTCCTATATTTATATTAAAAAGTGAGCGGAATACATTGATCAAGTTCTGTTTGGAACACTTTGATTTCTGGCACGAAGATTTCATTTCCTGCGTAAAATACCTTATAAATGAGATTCCAAATTGAAAAATAATCCTTCTTGATATTTGTATCAGAGCAGTTATCATTACAATGTGTTTCTCTTAAAAATATTTAATTCGTATGTTAATAGTAAATGACGTATACTGCTCAATTTCGTTTTTGGAACGTCCTAACGAGATAGAACGGTTTCCTATAGAGATTTTATTCTCCACAAAAATACCTTATTTCTAATCTTATCACTTAAATTGTAGCCTTAACCACTTAAAATGCCTTGTATCTCAGACAACCAATTGAAAAGTAGACCTTCTAGATATTTATATCAGCTCATATTTCATTGCAAGGTGCTTCTGCTAAAGGCATTTCATTCGTATATTTATATTTTAAAATAAGTGGAGTACATCACTCAAGTTGTTTTTCTTCAGAACACTTCGATTTCTGTTGTATGAATTTGATTTGCCACAAAAAATACATTACTTCTGATGTTATCAATCAAATAGTAAACCGTCTCAATATTTTCGTTATATTTTGATTTTATTACTAGGGTTATTTGCTGAAAAATTAGTGCACTGACATTTCAAGGAATACAGTTTTTAAATACCTGCTATTTTAGAATAATAACCCTAGTTTAAAAAGATAAAAATATATTTCACATAACAAACATTCTTATTCCTATTCAAAATATATTTTACACCATAAATGTATATAATTAATATTGGATAGATTAATTATTCGAATCTTATGTTTTATTTGTTATTCAGACGCGAATATCAATAATATTTGAAAAAGTAGAATAAGAGAAATGTCAGATTTATTTTTTTCGCATCTGCTCTAATACACATCAACAAAAGATGCAGAAGGGTTCAATGTTTAAAAGAAACAGATATTACAGCAGACAAGGCAGCTATACAATTCTTGAGACTCCCGTCACAAATCTGAGCGACTGTTTGCAATCCAAAGCAAGTTAATTAAACTTACTCGTACAGATTCATTCTATATTAAATAACATTCCTTGATTTGATTATGTTTCGAACCATTTAACAAAATAACTCAAGTTCGAGCTACACGCGATAACTCTTTGTTTCTTCCCTCTCACGTAACGGAATTGATTACCAATGCAAATTTACTCAACATCCCAGATCCAATCAACTTACGTTCGGAGCCAGTCAGAAGTCTGTAGTAAAGCGCAACACCGTCGTTTCTCGAGAACAAAGAAACAAAACAACCTTTAAACGAGTTTCTTTAATCAGTTTGAGAAGCAATATACCGTAAGGGAGGAAAAACTCAATTTCAACACATCCTTTCATCAAGAGAGGTCCTAAGACGAACTACTAAACAAAGATGCTTTAAGCAACCATTCATCGGGCATTAGATCCATCTGCATTCCGCCGGCGAATGGGAACTTTTGCAGCTGTGGCCTCACCCGATCTTTCATTGCCATCACTTCTGTAATCCACGCCTTCAACTAGGTCTTTCCTATAAGCAGCATCCTCCAACTTGGGGAGTTTTTGTTTGCTTTTCTCAGATTTCGTAATCGTCCGCCGCTACTGATACTGCTGATGCCCATTTTGGAGAAGGTGGAGTGGATAAATATACAACAGATGGTAAAGACGAACAGTTAAGAAAACAATTCATTGAACTATATTGAGTGCAAATATGGAGATGGGAATCCGTTTAACGAGTTTCGTCAGCTGAAAGTATACTTCTTTGGAGGAACGCTTAAACCAGACAGGGGTTGTCTGAGTAAATTGAGACTAGAATGTTTCTTGAAATGCTTTATTTTTATAGGATTCGTGTAAGAAAAGTAATAAAAAGGAGTTTTGAAAAGATTTCAATAAAATGATGTATGGGAAGTTTTTCAGCCAAAAAGAAAGATATACGTCTGTATTTACCCTGGCAGAATAAATGAAGATACAGGAAGGAAATAAACTGAATTTTGTGGATTTTTTTGAATAATTCAAAACTCATAAGAAATTATTTAGAAGCCTAGGTTATGAAAATTAAAATTAAATATTATATACATATAAGCTCAAATAGTTTCAACCACGTTATTTAATAAATGAACTCTACACATAGCATAAAGTCTCAGTTTTTCGGCTTCCATGGGAATTGCAGAGGTTGGATAGGTGAAATTTTGGAAAATAGGGGGAAAGTATAAGCAGGAGAACTTTATATTTAAAATACCCTCTGCCATATGTTAAACAATATCTTTCATGATATACTGCATTTCAGAAGGAAAAGAGAAATTTTATTAAATTAAATTGTTTCCTGGTCGATCAATGCTTTCTATCTACTATATAGCGCATTGCGTGAAAATAATCACGTTCTTACTTCAAATTTCTTCCTGGTAAACGTGTTTGTAGGCTGCGTCAATAGCGTTTTCCCCATATTGAGTCATTTTAATAATATAGGCTTCATCTGGCTCTTCTTTAAACTCTCTAATTGAGACAATTCGTCGCTTAACAAGCAACACCACCTATCGCTATCAACCGTACAGTTAGATTTAGTGCTGCTGAAGATTCTAGCTAATTTTACAGCTGCGTGAGTGAATGCTGTTACTAACATTTTCTTATTTTTTTGTTTTAGTCAGCGTTGTGTAATATATGTTTTCATACGACTGTTGTATAGTTGCGATTAAAAGAAAAAAGTGTAATTTCTCGCTTAACATGCAACACCACCTATCTCATTTATTTTTTGGAAATTTCAAAGAGGCAGAAAACGCTAAATTTTACGTAGCGAATATTTCTGAATTTTTTCACATATGGATGGTCTCATGTTCGTACCAGTAATTAAAAACATTAAGAAATATTCGTTATTGGTTGCTTAAAATTCAGTTTTTTCTTCCATTTTGAAATTTGAAAAAAATGAGATAGGTGGTGTTGCATATTAAACGACGAATTACTCTTTTCTTCTTTTAATCGTCACTATAGAATAATCGTATAAAAACATATATTAAACAAAGCTGACCACACAAAGAATTAAGAAAATGTTAACAACGGCTTTCTCTCATACAGCGGTCAAATCAGCTGGGAGTCTCAAGAAACAATAAATCTAATTGTACGATTGTTGCCCAGTAGGGTGGAGCGAAAAAAATCAAAAGTTGTCCTATCAAATAGAACTAGGTGTCGAAAGTTGTTTATTGACTAAAATATCACTGTAGATTTTTCAGAATTTTTACATTCCATCTTTCTTCCCCACAAGAGCCTCACATTTTTACTTTGTTTTACCAATTTTCAGATATTCCATCAATATAGCGAAAAAAACAAATGTGTCCTATCAAATATTAATAGGTGGAAAAAGTTGTCTAATGACTAGCATATCAATTCTGAATTGTTTCAGAATTTTTGCTCTTGATCTTCATTCCCCGCAAGAGCCTCAAAATTTTACTTTTTAGAAAAAACAATCGCATATTTTATCATAAATTTGGCGGTAATTATTTCTAAATACATTGGTTACTCACTGACTTAGCTACCAAAAATAAACAATTCCCTTTAATTATGAACTAGTAATTATGCCATAAAATATTAATTAATCTTTTTTACGGCTATTATAAGTATATGCAATTCTTTTCTGGTTTCTAGAAACCACTAAGATCGATCCAATTGGAGGCGGTTTCATATCGAGTTCCAACCGCTATCATCCCAACCACCCTTCCGTGGAGCATTATTTGCTTCCACTTATCAATTATACCACGTTTATAATCTGCCTTAGTCCCGAAACGCGGTATGCTTGCCCTGTTTACAATTCTTGCTCTGACGTATCCATCTCGGGCAGAACTTCCACATACTTTATTAGAAGCCTTAGTGTCTGCTTTCACACACCTTTACACTGTCTCGTTGTGAGAGAGAAAGTCACAAATAAGTGTAAGAAGGGGCAAACTTTCTTCTACGCAAGCAAACAAATCTTCAGATAGATGTCGTATCAAGTGTGGTTCTGTTACTTCACATTGTTGCCAATGCTTAAGGTCAACATAACCTTCAATCACTGAGATTGATTTTTGGAATTTCAAACTTACGGAGAGATGAATTTTGTGACTTTCTTGCCCGTACAGAAAGAATTTTACGCATACCTATCTTCCTAATATGTGAAATTTACCGATGCGTGATTATTCTAAAGCTTGGTTTTATTCCTTTCTTGCAGGAGGTTTTTGAAGCTGTTGAGTGGTTTCTAGATCAACCATACGAATATTCTTTGTCCGGTCAGATCTCTCTTCGTTTATACATTGTTCCTACAATGACACTTCCATGATTTTTACCTCCGGCACAATTTAAAGTCCATACAATTGCACGTAGTGACGTCACGAAGTTTTTTGTTTCTTCTCGGAAGCCTTGAATATTATTTTGAAACTCCGGAGAATTCTTTGGGCCGTGGTAAGATTTAATTAGCTTTAATAGCTTTTCAAGTTCTCTTTCTGTCAAAGTAAGTATAGTTATATTATGAAGAATCGTATTTGAAGCTTTGTACTAAATTTCTTCTATCTTAATAGCGATCTCTTCATAACTTTCTATCACTTGTGGTTTGTAAATACCTAATCTCTCTTTTTGTATCCTAATCCAATTATAATACAGCAATATAGTAGTAATTATAGTATAATAATACAGTTCAGCTCATTTGGACTGCCACTAATGAGACACTTAACCTGGTTTCTAATCTAAGCCATAATTCCAATTTCCAACACACAAAAAATGAAACATATAATGGAATGCGAACAGCTAAAAACAGCTGCTGACGAAGCACACTCAAACTGAAAAGTCGAATTGTCACGTGCTACGGTTCCCGCCAAAAACTTTCCAATTTTATGGCACCCCATGCTGACATCTCTTGGGAAATTTCACAATTAAAAGGATTTATCAATACCAATATAATTAGAAATAATTGACGCCACAAGTATATTGATAAAATATCTGAAAAATTGTGTAAAAAGTAAAATTTGGAGGCTCTTGCGGAGAATGAAGATGAAATGTAAAAATTTTGAGGAAATTCAGCAGCACTATGTAAGTCAATAAGCAACTTTTGCCACCAAGTGCTATTTGATAGGACAAGTTTTGATTTTTTCGCTCCACCCTATTGTATGAAAAATAAAATTTTCAGGCTCTTGCGGGGAATGAAAATGAAATACAAAAATTCTGGAGTGATGTGGTAGTCAATAGACAAATTTTACCACCTACTGCTATTTGATAGGACAACTTTTGATTTTTCTCTCCACCCTTTTGCCCAGGTCCCAAGTTCCACTACAGATAGAGGAAGACCCGCAAAGACAATGAAAACTGTATAGTAAATTTTAATTTATGGTATTGTGAACAGGACAGTGTGTGTTGTAGTGGGTCCGACGGTTCACAGGACAATGTTATAACTAGACCAACATTAGAACAGGTTCTGTAAAGAAGAAAATGAGTGGCAACAGGGTTGAAGGGACGTTTTTGTGAGGCATGTGTGTTCGAAAAAGAATGCATGATGATGATGTCGCCCTTTTATTCCTGCTTTGGTGGGGTAGTTTTCTGCCCCAAGATCTATGTCTCGTGCTGCTGAATGGAGTGAATATTTTTGTACTATGTGTTTTTAAAAATACAGAATAGTGATGACTCGTTCATCACACGTTAGTATCCTAGATTAGATTGAGAGATATGGAGGTCTCATTTCAGAGTCACTCATAGATGGCGAATCAAAATTTACATCCTGATCTTTTTGGTGAAGCATACTTCGGTAAGTTTTCTTTTCTTTGACTGTAATCAAAATAATCTTAAATATTAAAATAGGAAGGGAAACAAACGTATGTATCTATGTCCCGCTACTTCTCACGAACCGCTGAACGGAGATGCGTGCGGAAAGTACAAAAAGAAAAGATTCAAGGAATGCATTTTGACCAATTAAATTCCGAAATTTTAAGTAGTAAAAAAGATATCAATTAAAAACTAATTTACAATAATACTTTTCATTGTTGTAACGCAATTCAAACCGATTTCATTGTTTAAACAATTATTTTAAATTAATTGCATGTTTCTCTTTCATTGTTGAAAATTTCAACAATTCAATGGAACCCTCAACAATGCAATGTGGATGGCGTTTTGTGCGGGTTTTGGTAATTGATGTAATGAAACAGGATAAATTAAATCGCTCAAATAGGGGTTTTACTAAAAATGTTATTTTTCCGTGAGATTGAACTTTGAGATTTCATGTATGTTGTACATCTTGCTTCATGCGTTTATAAACTGGACGCTGGCAAATGAAAATATATGGATCACCAGCAACGCTGGTCATGTGACCTCACTTCTTCTCTCCACCAGGGAATGACGCATTATTCGAGATAGCTCGTTCAACGCCGGGCCATGCAGCTAGTTGTTTATTTAATAAGTATAATATTGAACATTTTGAATAGTACTTTTTACTCATTTATGCAAACACGGTTTTCTGTTCAAAGAAGATTGTGTTGTTCCCTAATCATGTTACGAGTTCTAATTGTTAATTAACAGTGTTTTTTCTAATTTGATCTTATGCTCTTACCTTTGGTGTGCTACTCACTCAATACGATCATAGTGCCATTTAATGTGATTTTTGTACTTATCTATTTCATCATTTTCCTTTTCAGAAGGTACCTCATCACTATGCAAATATTTCCATACAGTGACATTACTGTAATGTAACAAGTATTTAATTAATTCTGGATTGATACCTGTGTAAATGGGATGCCATACAGTTGAATGTTGCCTAACGAGATTATTGTGTACGGATTGACTTGGCGACACAAACTTCGATATTTAATGGAACGGAGATAAGAAATTCCTTGGAAAGGAATTTTTAACAGTTGACGTTATTCAAGCCAATAGTTAGTACAAATTTTAGATTGGTAAAAATATATAAGTGTTAAATATTCTCATTTTGAAAAAGTTGAATGGATAAATGTACAACAGACGGAGAAGAAGAACAGTTAAGAAAACAATTCATTGAAATTTATTGGGTACGAGTATGCAGACGGCAATCCATTTTACTAGTTTTGGTAGCTGAAAGTATACTTCTCTAAAGGTCGTTTGAGCCAGACATGACTGTCTGAGTATATCAAGACTAGAATCTACCTTTCAATGCGATATTTTATAAGATTTATGCTGGAAATAAAATAAAGCTTTCCTAAAACTTCATTGAAAGTTTGAGTTGACTAGTTTTTTTAACTATAAAAACGCATATCTTATTTCCGCATTTAAAACTATGGCAGAAGTAATCAAGGTATCTTATACAAACAAACTGAACTGCATTATACATCATCCAAAAAACACTAAATGGATTATAATATTCTAGTTTCCAAGTAAAGATTCAAATAAATTGTACTTTAAAATATTATATTTAAAAGAAAACTTTACAAAATTGAATTACATATGTAAGCTGTTTTAGTAAATATCCTTTAACATTAATTTTAATACACTTCAATACATAACACTTGAGGCACATTAGAGTTCAACTGTAGGAAGAAATGTTTTTTACAATTTTGCCATTTTGGAAAGTTGTTGAAAGAAGGAGAACTGAATAAATATATTAAGTAAAGTGAAGCTGACTAGTTAAGAAAACAATTAATCGAAGTGTTTTGAGAAAAATCGTGGAGATGGGAAGCATTAGAAAGTTTTGTGCCGAAAGAGAAAGTATATTGGTGAGAAAATCGTTTAATTCAGACAGGGTTATTAGACAGAATTCAATCCAGATTATGTTTTCAAATAGAGTTTATTTTATGGCATCCGTTAAGGACAATAAAAAAGTAATTTTTTTCAGAAATTTAAAATGGCAAACTAAATAGAATAAGTTTTTGAAATGAAATGAAGTACTCTGAATTCAAAGTTCTGTCAGAGGTAAAGAGTAGAGAAGCCCATATTACTGCAACTTTTACAATTTTTATTGTAAAACTAGCTATTATAGTACAATTATATTGCAATAATGTATTCATATTATTATAAATATATAATAAAATAAATAACCATTATTAAATTTTAATACTATGGCAGAAGTAATCAAGGTCCAACAAAGGACTCCCTCACTTTAAAATTAAATAACTCGGCATTGGAGATCGATAGAAGAACGAAACCAGTGATATGCTTAGTCTGAAAGCCGTAAAAATCTGATACAAAAGTTTCAAAATTAGTTATAAATGTTTCCGACAGGTGGCGCTGCAGGTTCTAATAGCTATTCAGAATCCGATAAGAAATCTATAATCTGTCCTTGGCAAGCACGAAAAATGCCTAATTTGAATCGATTGTGATGTGATTGCAACGATTACTTGCAAATGACAGTTTATAGCTTTCTTCTCGAATTCTGAACTGTGATTACAACGTACAGCGCCACCTGTCGGCAACATTTATAACTAATTTTGAAACTTTTGTATCAGATTTTTACGGCTTTCAGACTTAGCATATCACTGGTTTCGTTCTTCTATCGATCTCCGTTGCCGAGTTATTTAATTTTAAAATGAGGGAGTCCTTTGTTGGACACCCTGCATATTTATAATAATAAGCTAATGAACTCAAATATAGTGCGCGTCTTCTTTTTCTGCAAAAACAATTCTAAAGAATCAAAACATATTTTAGTACGCAGTGAAATTAATTAAGTTTTTAAAAATTAAGAATCTAAATAAAAGAAATTCAAGTATTGATTTCTCACCTACAATTTAAAAGAAAAAATCTGAATTATAAAATAATTCTTGTATTTCAAGTCGTGAGATGAAAATTATATTTATATGTGTGTTAAATTGCAAAATATTGTTACAAAGCTATAAAGTCGTTTCCCTGAGATGCTAGATTTGGCGACCTTGGCGAAAAATTTGGCGATTTGGCGACTTTGGCGACAAAGGGAATTTTCTAGAAGGCTCTCAAACTTTCCACCTATTTCTACTGGTTTCATGAACTTTCTAGATATTACGTCACTTCCAACGTAATGAAGTCACTTCCAACGTAATGAAGTCACTTCCTGTTGAAAGGTATGAAAGCAAGCTCTCAAGCCAAGAGGAGTCAGTTGGATTTTGATCTGCAAGCAAGCTGGTGTGCCAATAGGAAACCTTTGAGCGGTGTGTTGAAATTTAATGGTAATCTCTGTTGTGAATTTTTACAAGTGCTGTTTTAATATTTGTGTTACGTTTCTCTGCTTAGAATACCTGCAAAATAAAGAGCTTTATTTTTGCAATCCTGCTTATTGGACTGCATTCACGTACACCCACAAGACGATTTTGTCCCAATATGAATTCTAGGATTAAAGAATTCTAAAGAAAGATCTAAAGTTAGAACTCTTAATGGAATTATTAAATGCTTGCTACAGTTATCATTACTTGATGCAATAACTTTAAACATTTTTCAATTGGCAATATTAATTTTTGAACTTTCTATTTTATTTTGTAAAAATCAAGAAAACTAAACTTCTTTCTGCATTGAAACTAGAATAACATTTTGGAAATTCATAGCATACACCTAGTTTTTAAAATTAACTTTTGGGTTGAGGTTAGAAAGCATTTTACAGTATCATCTTCAAATGAAAGGTATGTTTAAAACAAGCAAAAGAAAAAAGAACTTGTATCAGGATAGGGCTTTCGCCTCAGATCATATCACTGAAATCACTAATCACATTTTCGATAGGAATAATCACTGAATAGCTGATAGCTCTTTTCGACCATTCATGTTTGCCAATTGTTTTCTGTTCTCTTAGGTAATTAAATAACCATTCACACGCGATATCAAAATGGGTGTAGAAGTATAAATATAAATAAGTAATAAAGTGTGATTAGAGCTTCCTGTAGATTAATTTCGTAAGATGAGAGATATTTAAATTCTTGTGTGGTACGACACTTGCAGCACAGAAAGAAAGAACTTCGGGTAGAGATCATAATACATGCATCCGATAAAATTCTCATGCGCATTACAGAAAATATCTTTTTTTAATCATACAAAGAAAGATGTATAAAAATTGGGAAATTTAATATAATTGTCGATTAAAGAGTAATAGAAAAAGGTTTTAAAGTTTATAAAGCTATAATGAAACAGAAAAACAATACTTTTCACAAGTGCGTGTGTTACGGCCTGCAACGAAAAAGTAATTTCAAGTGAGAAGAAGATTTATTTCTCTGCTCCTCGTTCAATTAAAACGATTTTTTTTCTAATGGATCGCCGAAAACTCATTTAGAGGATTTAAACTGAAATTTCTAATTTATTTCTTGGGACTTAAGGAGCATTTTCCCTGCTCTGAGTGGGAAGTAGATCTGTCCAAAGGTCCTGGATTTCGACAAATGAAGCTGATGTTATTAAGGTTGACAGATTACCCTTAATTACAAAATTATTGATTACGAAGTAAAATGTAACTGTCCTATAATTTAACTTTACCTTTAATTAGGTCAACTACGGTAGGGTGAGGTTTCTGAGCAATGTTTCTATAGGAGTTAGTTTAATTTAGGAAAGAGAGTTTGTTTCAAACCTATTGCAAAAGAATATTACCATACATGTTGTGCTATTTTTTAGAATTACAAAATATCGATCATTTTATAAGTAAATGATGAAAAAATGAGTAATATCAGAAAATAAACGAAGTTTGAAGTATAGAGATTTGTAACCTTTTATTTTATTTTGTAATCGTATTTATATAATTTCTGTAAAGTCCTTTACATCTTAACATAAATTTTCTTTTTTAATAGATGAATTTTAAGTAAAATTGAAATTATTTGAAACTATACATTAATCTTTAAATCAGAAAATAAACATACATAATAAATAATAAGTTTTTTAAGCGTGTCGCCTTATAAAAATATAGATAAAATTATAATTTTGAAATTATATTATGAATAACATCAGACCTGCTTTAAATACCATAGATTTACAGTGATTGTCAAATTAACAGTATTTGATAGACCTGAAATTTAATTTTTGGTCAAACTTAGGTAACTTTTAAGTTATATCCAAATGAAAATTGTATTATTTTAAGTTAAATTCAAGTGAAAATTGTATTTAGTTAAAATTCAAATTACGTTCTTAATTAATAAGACCGCATATTTTGAATTCATGTTTCAATTATAAAAAATCAATTACTCTGGTAAACAAGATAAAAATTCTTGTTTGATTTTTCATATGAAAAACATTAATAAATTCTTATTTACTGCTTATGCTGTCGAATAATTTGATTAATTTAAATACAAAAGTAAATTATAAAATATGTAAAAGTCTTTAAATATTATAAATATTGGAATTAAAAAAATAAATATTAAAGCTTTTAATATAAACGAATATGTGTCAATGTAAATGAAATTCAACGTATGAATGGAAGTCGATTTAAAGTAAATAAAGTGCACGTCCCTTTTACCTCTTAATCAATTCAATAAATATTTAAGATAATTTTAACCAAGCATATCTCTTACGCTAAATATTAATGAATTCCCATAATATTTTATATTAATGACTTGCAGAAGAATAGGAAATGTAAAAAAATTAAAACAAAACCTAACAGTACACTGTTAGTTTTTTTTATTCACTATGCAAAGTCATAAATGAGTTTTGAATCAATTGAGTAAAATTTTACTAAATAAATTTCAAATGAATGTGAAATATTTTTTTTATATTCACAAGATTGTTTTTCTTCATTGTTAAAGTTCCTATTTGTCGTCTGTCGATGTGTAAAAGTTTGCACTTCCCAAAATATTTTTAAATTAATGCGGGAAAAAAGTATGAAAACTAAAATAACTTTCAACCCGAAACTAGAATGCGGGTTTTCTTTTTTAGTTATAAACTAAAATATTTCAAATTCTTCCGAAACTAACAAAATTTAATCAGAAAAGGATAACTAATTTTTCAAATATTAAATGTTATCAGTTTTTACATTATCTAAATTCTATTCCAATCTCAGTAATCTCCATATGCAATTCTAGAAAACTCAGCTAATGAATGGGACATAATTTTATCGGTTAATATGAATTTTAGATGGACCATTCTTGGTTTGTACTTAGAAAGCAAGTATATATTATTTACATGCTTCCTGAGAAGACCCGATAAAAGAAAGGCCATTTCTAGAAAATATAAGATAATTATTTTAAAATTAATACTGAATTAATTGTTTTTCAGAATAACACATGTTTAAAACTGTCGAAAAGTAATAAAAAATATCATTAATCATCTTAAACATAATAAATAATCCTGCTAATTCTTGGAATCATATCTGTGACTTAAGAAAAAGATTAATTTTTTATAATAATATGGGTTCATTCTTTGAAAGAATTTTCCATGATTCTAAATGCGTAAAAATGTTCTAAATTTTTAATAAACGCATTTAGCCTTCCATTTTATTTTTAAAAGAAATTTGAACTGTCCACTGAAATTCCAAACAATTGAAAACACACGAAACCTTTGTATATTTTTTTAATTTTCTGTTCATATTTTCTTCGTGCAATAAAACAAAACCTTATTGGTCTAGAAATTAGACTAATATTACCCCATAAGTCTAAAAGTAGACCTGACTCATACAGAACCAACATTTGTCCAATAAGCCTTTATTATTGTTTTTAAATAATTATCAGAATGACGATATGAAAATGAAGGAATGAAAATGCCCTTATAAGTATACATAAAAATTGTGGGTATATGTTAAGGTCAAGGTGATTAATCGGTTATTATTAAATGTAACCACTGTTATCATGAATAATATCAATCATTATTAGTAAAAACGGCATAAAAATTTCTGCTATTATTAATAATAACTGATTAAAAATCAGGTTAATATTAATAATAACTAATTAATCACATTGACCTTAACATATCTATAGAAGAACAAGATTCCGCAACCCAAAAGAATTCAAAGACAAAATACACCAGACTCTGAGAGTACCAACTTTATATAATAATGCTTTATTATTATGTTTTATTGATTTTAAGATTATGCATATGATGGAGAAAGAGGTAAATATATCTTTTCATGCATACATTACAATTTTGAGCATATCTATAGAGGAACAAAATTATCCCACAACACAGAAGCATTCAACGAGAAGAAAGGAAGGTGTTCTCACCAGAAAGAAAAATGGTTTTTAAATCGTTAAAACGCATCTGACGAACTTTCATGTCACGTTGGGGAAGATAAAATGTCGAAAGAAAGTAAATACGAGTTATTTTTTTCCTATCGTTTTTTATATCCGAGTCGAGAATATACTTGGCATCGCTGAAATCCCTCAACATAAAATATGGCTGTCCTAAAATGAAAAGCAGCGGATCTCTTAAAGACATTCGAAAGTTCAATTCGTAAGAAATGCTGTCAAATTTCTCTTCGGACAACACTATTTATCCCCTGGGACGCTTTAAATCTCCAATCAAGCGACGTAACTTTTGGTGGTAGATAGAGTTCGGGTGATTGTGTCGCAAAGAGATAGGATTCTTTAGTTTATGTTGCGCTGGGATCTAAAAATATCTGGGGACTTCATGAACAAGCGGAAAAGTTTTTGAAATGTTAAGCCTTGGAAAATTGTTTCTCTTTGTGTGAGGTGAAACATTTCTGTGGATGCTTCAAACTTCAATTATGAGCTTAAATCATTAAATTCGTGTTTTAACTCTAACGCTGCAATGTTCTTCTAATTGTCTATTTTAATGTCATTTACAAAAACCCTTTAATTTCAACGAACACTATTATTTCAATCATCTGATGGCCAAAGAGGCAGCGACTGTTTTGTTAAAAATGAAAATGTTTAAAAAGGAGGCAAAAATATCTTTATAAGAATAAATTACAATTTTGTGTATATCTTTAGAAGTCCAAAATATTCCTTCAATACCGAAGCCTTTAAAGACCAAGTAGATCTGATTATAAGAGTGCCTATATATGTATGATACAATTTTATTACTGTGTTTTAATAATTACCGGAATAAAAATAAATGCTTTCAAAAATTTCTCTTAGTACAATATTATTTCTCCTCTCGGATATTTTAAATCACAAAAGTATGACAAAAAGGTAAAAATATCTTTAAAAGAATACATTGTAATTTGGGGTATATCTATAGAAATTCAAAATAATCCCAGAACACCGAAGCTTTCATCTACCAGAAATGAAAGCGTTCTTACCAGAAAGAAAAATGATTTTTAAATAATTTCAACACATCTGACGAACTTTCATGTCACGTTTGGGAAGATAAAATGTCGAAAGAAAGTAAATAAACATTATTTTTTCCCATCCTCTTCTATATCCGAGTCGAGAAAATACTTGGTCTGTCTGAAATTTCTCAACATAAAATATGACTGTCCTAAAATGAAAAGCAGCGGATCTTTTAAAGACATACGAAAGTTCAATTCGTAAGAAATGCTGTCAAATTTCTCTTCGGACAATACTATTTGTCCCATGGGACGCTTTAAATCGCCAATCAAGCGACGCAGCTTTTGGCAGTAGATAGAGTTCGGGTGATAGTGTCGCAGAGAGATAGGATTCTTTGGTTTATGTTGCTCTTGGATCTAAAAATATTTGGGGACTTCATGAACAAGCAGAAAAGTTTTTGAAATGTTAAGTCACGGAAAATTGTTTCTCTTTATGTGAGGGGAAACAATTCAGTGGATGCCTCATATTGGAATTGTGAGCTAAATTTATTTTTTAAACTAACGCTTCGTTTTTCCTCCACTACTTATTTTAAGGCTGTTGAGTTAAATAATTTAATTCTACCGATTACTATTATTATTTCCATCCTCCGACATATTATGAAGTAATTCTAAACAAACAATTTCAATATCTAGCGATGGGAAATTTCGATTTATTGAAATGTTATTTAAATGCTTATAAAAAACTGAAAAGCAATCAGGTAGAATAACACTCAATCTCCTATTCTTATACGTTTGGGAATATTTCTCCAATTTTTTTGTGGTTACAGTTTTCCAACTTTATTTAAAATGCAACGATACTAATGTTTAATTGTAGTCACGTATACTAATAACCAAAAGTATAAATATTAAATCAGTGATTTGTCAGAGAAATGCTGTATAACTCTTTTTGCAAATTAAATTATGACGCATAATACGTAAATATGAAAACGTTTTCAGTACCTCCGGTTTCAGTTTCATATGTTTATATTTATATGGAATTTTAAGTATTATCATCAAACCTATAGACTAAGAAATTATTCAAAGAAATTGGTAGTAGTAAATACAGTATTTTAAATAAAAATTTTTTATTCCATTGATATATTTTTGCTCCAACATTATTTTCTCCATAACCCTTTATTTTCATATATTTACTATAATTTTGAAAACATAAAATTATCCACATGTGAGACATTCATTTAAAATTATTAAAATATTATTTGAGACTATGTGCAAAATGAACTTAAAATGGCCCATGCGAAATAAATATTACTGAGTAGAATCTTATGCTTTTGTAAAATACTTAACATGCTAGTTCTTTATATTTTTATTAGGCAATAAATTTACCAAAAACAATACTAAAAATTTTTTTAGGCTGTATTCATAAATAATGGAAAAAACATATGTGTTATATCTAGCTATGTAAAGCACCATCAACTCTTTCAGTGTCAACCAGAAATTCTAATCAACAGTTTCACTACTGTACTTCATAAATATTTTATGAAATTAGTGCTGGGTTTTCACAATTTTTCTCACAATAAGTCAAAATGAGTGTCAAAGTAAGCAAAGTAAGCTAATATATCAAAGTAAAAAAAATACCGATCTAAATATAAATAACTGTGCAGTATAAGTTTATAATTTCATGGATGAAAGAGTTAAACATTTTCAGAATTGAACAATTACACAGAGTTAATTATGAGATTAAGGATTTTACATATTCTGACTGTGAGACATAAGGAACCATTTAGTAAGACAAAAATATAGAAACTGTAAATTGTTTGAGTAATTTCATTATACGACTCTCAGATTTTACCATCTTAATTTCTCTTTCGTGTGTTATGACCATTATTCTACTAATTTCCACATTGCCATTCAAATATAATGGATCTCAGCTATTTGTGTTTCAGGCTATTTAAAAAGATTATTTTTGCCCTCCTTACAAATTTACTTCTAAGGGTGTATTGAATTCCAAAAATCAGGAAACGCGTTTCTCTATTTTTTTCTTCTCCAGTTGTGATAAGAAATAAGTTTTGCTTAGAAAAAGCGAGTTTATATATACTTATCATGTTCATTTTCACCACTGGCCAGTCGCTGGCGAAATACTAAGTCAAAGGAGTAATCGCTCGGCAAAAAGTTCCGGGACAAGTGAGTGCCAGAAAGGGGCAGGCACCGTTCCACTTCACAGACGTCACTGGCAGGTCAAAAAATATCTTTCGTTCACTCACCAAAGACCTCTAGTTTCTCCTAAGCCCTCCCAAGTAAACAAAATAAACAAAAAGACATCCGAAAAAGTCAATATAAAGAAAATGTTTCAGTAAAAACACGAAGACGTGTTGACAGTCTTCTTTATATCCCAGTTTTTAGCTGTCAGCAGAAATAATGTTGTCATTTCTCGAAGAACGTTTATCTTGTACGGAACACCGAGAAATTCTGTTGCCTTGGCACAAAAATTTTCCAGAAGCTTTTATCATTTTTTCCCCAGTTTCTCTCAAACAATACGAAGAAGTGAGGTGTTCGCGACTGCGTGCTCTGCATAGAAATATGCTTTGTTTAGAGAATCAGAAATGACAAATAAATTTCAAAATAATGCTTCCAAGTACAGCAGCTATAGCATGTATGTCCCAGGGAGTGAGAAATGTATGGTTTCGAAGAAAATAAAAAGGATTTAGTACATATATATGTGAATGAAACTTTTAGCATGTGTTGCGGATTCCTTCTGAAGAGTAGAAAGGGTTTGTTTTTCATAAATGATGAACATATTTTTTAAGAGCGACGTTTCCTTGTTACAAGTCTAGTTGTAACCCAAGACATGTTCTTAATCTTAGCTCTCCGCAATTTTTGGACTTGTGGAATAAATATCAGGTTCTCAACAAAAAGTAGAAGCCTCAATGCAATTACATAGTATACATTTTTGTAACTTAAATATTTTAAATACGTTTTAACTATCCAAAATTTTTTCAAATAAAACGCAATTGTATAATCTGCATCGCGTTAATTGCTTGTTCAGATATAAATTGGTCTATTTATAGTTTTATAAAACCTCGCTTTCTTAAATGAAAACGTGTTTTATAAGTATTATAGATTCACAAAATAATAAAAGAATACGAATGAATTTAGATAAGCACTTTTGATGTGTAAATAGTAATTTTAACACTTAATTTCGTACTTTTCTGGAAGAAAAAATTTTGGAAAGTGTAAAAATAAATTGTAAAGATTTTTAACTATTTAAATAAAAACTCAAACAAAATAGTAGTATAGTTGTGGCCATTAACACACAGTCTACCAAACCAATGAAATTAATGATGGAGACTATCGTCTGTATCGTTCTGTAAAATTATTATCAAAAACATATACATTATGCACTCTGACATGCATTTATGTTCGTAATAATTCAAATTACTAAGCAAAATTCATATGCTTTTCGTGTTTTCTTTGAAAAAGGAGAACTTATTTGACTTCGCAATTTAATACAAATTTTCTTTGCTTTAAATTTAAAAGTCAAAGCAAAGATATAAAAAAATTGACCGTGCTTTACATAATAATGGTAGAAAATATCATACTTAGCCTTTAATGCAAGTAAACAAGTTAAGTTTACCGAAATAAAGCTAAATTTCTCTTGGTTACGGATATTAATTTTAGTTTCGTAGTCCTAAATAAAGTATTATAAATCAACTGCGTTACTTATTAGTTTTCATACTTAAATCTAAATTAATCAAATGCATAACCCTGTATCATCTAATTTTGATATAGAAAACAGAAAGCTCAAATGGCAATCACATTTGTGAAGATAGGAATAAATTTATTATGTTTGATTATAAACATATCGACATGTCAATATTATCTTTAAAAATATCTTTCCTTATAACAAAATGCTTTATGTTCTTAATTAATGTTATTAAAATAGAGTCTATGCTTTTAAAAGATTATTTGTAGGATTAATATATATATATAAATTTGAATATGTTTACCTTTTTCAGAAAATATTTATCATAAACAGTAGGTCAATTACGATAACAGCAGATATTTACTTTTAAAACCAGTAAAATTTCGTTCGAATACATTTTGACAAAATATTTAATATTGTTTGAAGTTATTCCGTTGCTTCATTAAATATATTTTATAATAAGAAGAACTGCACTTCAATCCTTTCTTCCAAATTATTAAGATGCTTTATTATCATATACACAGATATTTTACAAATCGTGATGAAAATATGCTCATTAATATGCTCATTAATGTAGCTCATTATGTAGCACGACATGAAAAAGTCAAAGCGATAACACTCCGATTCTTAGTAATGAATTCCTGGGAGAAGGATACCATTTTGAAAGAGCTCTCAAAGAGAATTGCGCCAAGAATAGCTGAATGATTGTCTAATAGAGCCTTACGTAATTTTTCCCAACTGACATTCATTTTCAGATTTATAGAAAGCTAATAATAACGAATTTTATACTGCGATTCTTTTTATTTAAAACTATATAACTTCGTTTTCCATGAATTTGTATGTTTTCCTAAACAATCGAACTCTCTGTGATGGTTCATTTCACTACAATCCGAAACTATGGGATCGAACAACGAAAGTCATATCGTCACTTTTAATCGGAATGTTGTTATAACAAATATGCAGCCATTGTTTGCGAATATTATTGAAACTTGACTTTTAAAAATATTTAGTATGAATAAAAGAATATAGCCTTGAAGACGAATATCTAACCATTTACATATGCCTGGAATTTCACTTTTAAGAAACCTAATTAATCATGGAAGACGAAACATAAACTAAAACATTCTTATATATTTTCGTTCTACTGACATCTAAGAGCAGTATTTACTTATTTTTACAGGCCATCCATCACGAAGCAGCTCAACTCGCGCGCATACTTTAGAGGACTTACATAGCTTACGCCAGTTCGGGACTTGTAAGTTTTGCGTCTAACCGAGGGAATAGCCAAATTAATGTTCACAGTCCTCGACAGCTACAAGAGGATAAACCTATAATACCTGAGAGAAATAGCCACTGTGCATAAGCTAGGAGCATTAGGAACACCTTATCAACGCGGAGCAGGCTCTGACCGAATTTAATATCTGTGGCTTGTGCCAACGTGTTTTGATTCCAATGTAACCGTGTTACTCTCTTATAATCTCTAAATTCTGACAAGGGATGCATTTAGATTGTATCTGAGGGATATAAAATATACATTTGTCGGATATTTCTGGTAAATTTGCTATAAATGTAGAGGAGTTAATAACGGTGTTTCAGAATAGTTTTAGACCATCCACTAAAGTGGGTATTTGTCTCAGTCACTGCACTATACTAGACTGAGAAGTCTATTTAATACTTGTTAGTGGAATTATCCATCGGGAATTATGTAAGGATAATAAGAAGAATTAAAAGAGGGTAATCATATAGTTAGATAGGTTAAAAAAAGACCTTTTCATTAAAATGAATATTTATCATGGAATTGATTTCCGGATATAGAAGAAATTCTATCGGAATTACTCTTCATAAGCAATCCATTCAAATTTTATGCTATGTTCTTAACGCAGTTGAATTCTCAGAAGACTTCACATTAATTTTTTAATAATGTTTCACTTTGTTAATTTGTTATATCTACGTTTTTCTGTATTTATTATTTGATTTGTACTGGAAATATGAGTTCATTAAGGTTTTATTACGCAATTCCAATTATAATTAATCTTCTTTAACAATCTGTAATCGAACAAAACTTGGAATAGTTTGTAAAGGAACAGAAATTGAAACAATTTCTAACCAAACAAAAATTGCACCATTTACTGTAACATCTCTATTCTTTATTTCATACATGTTGCAACAATTTTAGTACAAAATTATAATTGGAAAAGAAGTGATTACTGAGATTAGTTTAGTTTTAGTTATTTAATGTCCTGTTGAGAAGCAGCTCGAAGGCTATTTAGGGACCGACCTTGTACTTTTGAACCGCGGTCGGACTACGATGATGACACCGCCTTCACTAAACGTCCGCATCACACCAGTAGAAGGGCGTTTGATCCACCGCGTCAGATTTAGCGTCCACCAGACCGTTTACATAGGGTAAGCTTTGCGGACTTGTGTTACGAACCTATAACCTCCAATCTCGAAGCCGAGATGCTATCAATAGGTCCCCGTGATCCTAAGCTTTTATTGAAGATTTCAACTTTGACTGAAATATAATATGAAATAAATTAGATAAAATAATATACATTTAAGTTAAATTAAATTACTTACATTTGCAGGAAGTAGCTTTTCTAAAATACATTATACATTTCACAAAACATACTTACGAAAAAAGCAGTGGTAGAGAGAAAAAATACTCGTTTTCGCTATAGAATATGTATTCGAAAATACCTCTTTTAGTGAGCTGTTCGAAGCAGTCTTGGACAACTTAAACAGCCGTAATGCATCATTTTCAGCTGGGATTTGCAACGCTATGCATCTTTACATGAATTTCACTATTTTAAATGCTATTTTTTGCTAAAATCATGTTAAAATTTTATTAAGATGCATAGCCCTTCTCAACATTCGTAAGGTAGTAATACTCGTCTAGTTGAGATTATATCGTCAGTACTTTTTAAGCGAAGCACTTAAGTATTGTTGGATCCCTGTCCCTTTACATTACTTAGCAAATCACCTACACAATTTGCAACGAAAATTTCATATTCAGTATCCGTATTTGAGGCATTCTTAAGCTTGGCGTGATGCTAAGAAGGTACAAAAAATGATTTGTCAATCTTGCAATCTGATTCATTGTCGTGCTCAACTTAGGAAACTTGAGACTTTATGCTTTCTACAGCCTAATCCTATATAATGTAATGTATTTCAGCATAATATGAAGAATCGTAGAGCCTTCTTTATCCAAAATAATATGTCTATTGTACGTCTACCACAGCACAAACATGTAAAACAAACGCATACACTTACATCACAAACGTTACATCACCGGAAAAAATCCTGTTTTGACATTTTTTGTCTCTTTCAAGCTTATTGGGTTCAACATTTTATGGGTTCTTGTATAATTAATACTGTCTTGCTCTCACGTTATTGCTATATTGCTTGACGTATGGTATCTCCCATTACTCAATTGCTTGAGAATAATAATAAACTTTTACAGAAAAAGGAACTTTTACTCCCTTTGTTCATAAGCACTTAAAACGCTTTTCGATGTGTTTCTGTGTTTTCTATATATTCGACTCTTTTATGAAACATCATATTTTCTGTTTGAATGATCATCGGGGAAAATATAACGTATCTTTCTGGGAACATTAACAGCCAGACAGTGAAGAAAAATGTCGAGATTTCAAAACATTTCAGATTACATTTAAAATTCGTATCCCATTCAGATGACCCCAAAGCATTTCATTTTCATAATACCGATCCAGTTGCGGAAGCAATATCTAAAATATATTGTCAGGATACTAACAAGCTCAAAAGTGCGTACGAGATAAAAAAAAATAAACTCCTGAGGAAAGATGAATCAGCATCTTTTCTGCCAACTTAAAAGGAAGCTTTCCTATTCTTTTGAATTCACTACTAAATTTCAAGAGACAGTGGCTGTGTGATGTCTTTTCATTCTGTAGCATACAAGACAAAAGTCTTGAAGCCAGTGTTGGTGCAAGCAGTTTTCAAGGACATCAGATCGAATCAACTATAAGCTCCAAAGAGACAGGCGAGACGCCGTTTCATCTCATCTGATTTCATATCAAATGATTCCGCGCTAAATTCTCATCCTGGAAAAATAGTTTTCTTTATTATTTTACTTGTGTTCTAATTTTAATACAAAATAGAATTTAAGAGTTAAAAATATGTATGATATTTTAGTTTATTGGATTAGTTCAGTTATATTAACACAGGGGGAAGGGTACTGTTGAGAAGTAACACGGGGGATATTTTGGAATGGAACTCATAATTTGAATCGAGGTCGGAGGACAAGGACATCTGAAGTCGCACGCCCTCTTCAAATTTTCACACCATACCAGACTGAGGAAGTTTGTTCCCTAGTTATGATTTAACGTGCAACAGTCTCAATACACGAAGGTTGAAAATCCGTCGTGTATTGAGACTGTTTCACGTTTTTAAAAATTAGAACACAGATAAAATAATACAGAAGACTATTTTTTCCATGATAAGAATTTAGAGCGTAAACATTTGATATGAAATCAGATAAGATGAATCTGCGTTTCGCCTGTGCCGTGGAAAGGTGTTTCGAGTCTTGATGCCCTCCGGCCCCTAAGCCGACACCTCACCACTAGGCCACCGGGGCCTAATATTTCAGTTGAAGTTTACTGTTTATAGTCATTTAGCTCACTACACAAATATTTCTAAAATATGAGAATCAATTAAACTTAATGTGAACATGATGAATGATTGTTTAAAAAAATTTCACTCTTGAATAGAAAAAAAATGTTTCCCAGAAATGCATGAGGAAACTAAGGATTTGTTTTGAAAGGAAAAGGATTTTTTAAAACAAAGTTGCAAAATCATAAGTATTTGACTACAGACTAAACCTTTCTTACAGCGAAAGTCTTTATTTTTAAGGAATTTTGTTAAATTTCGTTACATTGTACTTCAACTTGAAACCTGCATATGAAGCATTAGCATTTAAATTTTTATTTAATATGCAGATTCTACTTTTAATTTTTTCATTTCATCTCCTATAAAATGGACAATGTAAAAAATAAGAAGTAGCCAGATGTAAAGCAAAATGGATGTCATAAAATATTCGACTTGCCATTAGTACCCTATAGCAGTGAATCTAAATGTCTGGCTCCAATTTGGAAGCCAAAATAACACTGACCACCTTCTTTTGGAAACATTTAAGATTTATTTGCAAACACTGAACACAAGCATTAACACTACATATACATATTTACATTGACTTTTGACAATTAGAAAGGGGCTTCATTCATTCATTCAATAATCAGGAGAGCCGATTGAACACTAAGACTTTTAGGATTTGGGCATTTTCCACCTGTTAAATTCATCAGTTCACAGTTCTGAGTCCTTTAGTGTCGGCCCATTATTCCGCAGACGCATTGTTGCAACAGTGATTCAGGATGGCTATTACAATGATTCTTCAAAAGAGAAATCAGAATGAAATTGCCTTATTTTTATTAGCCGAAAAAACACTTGTTTTATTTAATAATGGAATCATAACGGCCTTTGAAATTTTTTTTCTAAAATCTATGATTGAAATCAACTAACTGATTACATTTTTTAGTGCTTTTCCTGTCACACATCAGGAGTTATTTACTGCTTTTATATCAATATGAATCAAAAAGTGATATTTTCTTAAATTTGGATTATTATAACACATTTAGAAAACAATGAGTTTAATATTTATACTCAGGATACCATTCATATATATATATATATATATATATATATATATATATTCAAGACAAAAATTCAAAAACATACCAAAAAAGACAAATATTTTAATAAATTGAAAAATATCATGACGAGCTGTTCGTCAGGAAGGAAAGCTCGCCTATGATATTAATAAGTGCTTTTTTCTGCTAACGACATAAGAAAACCGTAAAAATATGCCGCTAAGCACAAGACAATTAAAAATGGAAAAATTCTGGAATAAAAGGCAAATACAGTGAAAATTATTTAAAAAATTGAAAGCAAAAAATTCGGATACAAAAGACCAAGAACAAAATTAATACAGTGGTATCCACAAAACAATAAAAGAGAAAAAGGCTTACCACCGCCAGGAATAAGCACACAGGACTGTGAGAAGCACGAGGAAATGTCGCCAAATCAGTTATTGCTGTTTCCAAACAGAGGAAGAAAAGGAGAAAAAGGCCTTGCCGATAGCCCCTAATTCACTGCTTGAGATATCGTCGCACAAAGTTTTCGAGAATACCATTTATATATATATATATATATAACAAATACGAAACAAACATAGCAGAAATGTAAAAGCAACATATACAAAAAAAACATTCATAAAACAAAATATCAAGAAAAAAATCTGCGGTAAGAAAAAGCCGAAAGTGGAATATATATATATATATAAGGGGAAGATAAAATAATATAGAAAAATATAACACAAACGCAACGAATGCGCAAAAATGCTGAAATTCAAAAAGATTTGTGGAAAATATATCAACATCATGAAAGTCAAAAAATGTTAAAATAAAATGGAGAGACTGTAGTAAATCGGTAAAAGCGTATAGATGCTCATCAGGGTAAGTAAAATCTATACGAACCGTTAAAAAATTAGTGAAATCATAATGTTTTCTGCGAACAGTGTTGGCATATAGCTAAAAAACACTGTCCTTTACCCCGAACATTATGATAAACCAAGAATTTGAATGAAATACAAATAAAAGAAATGAAATTACGAACCTAAAACTGAGAGATGCTACCAACGGGAGACGTGACAAAGGGAGTAACTGAGCGCGTCATGTAGGGACCGGATGTTTACGAACATATCAAGTTACTTCTGAGGTTGGGGGAGTTTCGATGAAGATTAGGAAATCGATGGAAAAAAAGGATGAAAGCGAACTACATTGAGGAAACGATGAAGATTAAAGAAATGAAGAAAAAAGGAAAGGAGTGTATTTAAAAATTAATGTGTAATATAAAAAATATAAGGTGTATAAAAATTAAGGGATGATGATAAAAAGGAAAGGAGTGTATTTAAAAATTAAGGTGTATATAAAATTAATGAAAGTTGATAAAAAGGAAATGAGTGTATTTAAAAATAGTGTAACTAGTGTAATTAAAAATTAAGGTGGAAACGGTAAGTGTTAAATAATATTTGAATTTGAAATCCGTTAATAAACGACTTAAAGATGCGTTTTCGAGGTAATCACATTAGACCTGTCTGGCTTGAGAGACCCTACCACAGTATTAGAACTGCGCCAGCATAGCTCTAATATGCTATCCTGTACTTACATCTTAAAGCCATTAATTAAAGGTTCGAAGAAGGAGGTAGGAATTTCATTACTATTAAGGTTATTTATAAGGTGTTGAATTTGTTTCTTGATTGAATTTTTATCGCTGCAGGTTTTGTTAATTCTTATGATTTGATTAAGGAGAGTGTTTTTGTAGATTTTAGAAGAGATATTTGACTTCCAAAAAATATATCTACTGGCATTGAATTTAAACTCATTTCTTTTGTCATAGATATCTATTTTTAAAGAATTTTGACTATCAATAATTAAGTCCAGAAAAATAACTGGTTCTTGATAGCTATTGGTTTGTATTAATTTAAGTTCATTTGGATATAGAGTATTATTAGTTGTATTGAAATCTTTATGGTTAAAAATAATGAGGTCATCAATAGTAGCTTTGAGCATCATTGTAGCTTTGAAGATAAAAGCAACAAACCTATTTATGTCTTTCAAAAAGTCTACTTTAACTAGCTATATTTTCCAAAAAAAGAATTTTCAGTGCAGTAAATTGATTTTTTTTTAATTATTTCCCTTTATTTTTATATAAGGTGTAAAATGCAGTGCAATTATTCTGTGCCAATGAGATATAATATTAGAAAGCAGGGTTCAAAAAGAAATTGTTCTCTATATGTAAATAAATTTTACCTTATTCAAAACTTTTTGACGAGGAATAGGAAATTGTAATATATTTTTTGTCAAATTGTATTTATGTTATATTTGGGTATATTATATAAAATACATTAGATATTTAAAGATTTTCGATTAATTTAAAACTGTGAAATGCAACATGTGCAATTAACATTTATCGTTCAGCATTATATTATATTCTCGGTGGAAACGTAACAGGAAAATGACTATGCAAATCAATGTGTTGAATAAACTCATATTTTAAACTTTTCTTCTCGGATAATTACAGAAAACTGTTTCGTACAAGCAGACACAGGAATTTTTTCAATTTTGCCAGAGGGGCAGACATTAATATGTGTCGTTCAAACAAAAAAGTGACGTGAGAAAAATAGTAATGACTATTCTCACTTAAAATTCCATAGTTTTTGTTGTTTGCCAACCGGCGTCCTAAAAAAATACGAAAAATAAATAAATAAATAAAAGGGGAAGAAAAAAATTACCCCCTCCCTTCAATTTCATGAATCTTTTATGAGGGGAAATGGAATCTGAATTGGGCAAGAGCCGGAAAGTTTTATTGGTCATATCCTGGACAAAAGTCACGACAATTTCGTTGCTACGAATCATGACTGTTTTACGAATCGTCTAAATCTTCGACACACAAATGAAAATGCAGTTTACGACTAAGTTCGACGTTTTTCTGTCGAATTGAGAAAAGCAAAGGGAAAACCAAACATAAAAAGCCAAAATTTTTCTGAAAGTATTTAGGGAAGAATAACTTTTTACAAAAGTGAATTTCACTCAGCTCTATTGGAAAATGTTTATTGTACACAAGCCACAGTAAATATACAGGGAAAAATTTAAAGAACAAACTTTTTAAATAATTGTTTTCATTTAAAAACTTTTCATGGTATCGTTTCTTTCATATGATATCCTCACAGAAATTTCAAAAGCATTTGAAAAAATTAAATTAATTTATTCTCTTAAATATCTTATATATGTATACGAAACAATTCGTTGATATTTATAAATACTTATTTGCTGTTTTTTTAAATGTGATATTCATATACAAATATGCACGTTAATAAGAAAACAATTTGACAAAATGCTGAAAACTTAGTAAAATAATTCTATACTTAGTAGAAAAATGAAAAAAATCATAGACGCAGAACTTGAAACTTTAGTGATAAAGCAATTTCAGACGATCAGATGTTTATCATTTAATAGGAAAGAAAGACCTTTCATTGTTAAAAGGTTAATGGATAAAACATAAAGCTAAGTAAGGAGATTCATATTAAGCATGAAATAACGTAGAAGAATGTTCTTTGCGATGTTGAAAGTATTCTCATAAAAATTTAAAATATAAAGTATTAATATACATACCTTAACATCATAAACTGACGATGATACACCAAAAAATAATAATATAATGATTAATATAATGTTAACAGGAGTAGGTAATTTAACATCATTAGCCATTAGGAAATTAATTGAATTATTAACAATATATTATCTCAATAAGTGATGTTGGAATTATTAGGGTATTTCTACTTACGCCAAAGTTTTAATTTTCTCGAAATGCTTGCATATTTGATAAAATGGACGTTAAGTACTGGTAATTACAGGCAATAAAAGATTACGAAAGAACATAAAGATTATATGTTCCAATTTCTTGAGATTTTATTTTATTTCAAAAACCTAATTTGAAATATGTTGGTATTTTTAAAGTGAAGCAGAATACAAGTATGCTAGCAGAAAGAGTAAGTACAATAGATATCAAGCATTAAAATTAATAGCACGCTTTGCAATTCAGCGTAATATGACACTCATAATCCTAGAGAAGAGAATACCCTGTCGACACTTCCCTTCTGCAAAGTGAAAACTTCCTTATGTCGCAATTTTTATGGCAAGCTATGCGTCTTCATTTCGTTCTTTCAGTTAGCACATATGTTTTAATTTAAACGAAGGAAACTGCTGTAAGTGTACATACTAAATATAATTCACATGTATACCTCATTCAAAATGCTATTTCAAATGAAAAACGTAATTTGAAACCAGGCATATAATGTCCTTATTTCAAATGCTTAGAATACTAGTAGGTTTTATGCTAAAATTCTAAGTGAAGTGCTTATGAAATTGTATTTGCTATGAGGTTTCCTATCTGAATGGTATGCGATAAGTTTGATTTCAATTATTATTTTTGTTATGACATTTTGGTGAATTTCGCGGCAACATAAATGTATCGAATTAATACCGGGCTATTATTTCAAAGAGTTTAGAGACTTCAAGAAAATTTAAATTTTACTGATTTACCATTGGTAATAAATATAGTAACATTTTGAAAATTGACAAACTGTTTTCTAAAACGTTTTAAATCTCACATTATAAAATATTTGAAAATAAAATCAGTGTTTCGAGATATATCATGGGATTTAAATTTAATTTCCAATTAAAATTCTTTAAACACTTGATAACATTTATTGTAGTAAAATACTAACATAAATGCTTGTCTAGATAGCTGTACAGCTTTGTTTTAGTGTTAAAGGACCTAACAATTTTTTTTCATTCAATGTTATATATTCATACGATTCTATTCAATCTATTTCATACGTTGTTAATGTTTTGTCGGACTAACACGATCGGGGGCAACTCATCTATGAGAATAGAAGTTAAATTTTTACTTAGCCTTGAGGTAAAGCCTATCAAACTGAACTATTCGGTCGTAGAAAGCTATAATTGTGTTTTTAAATAACTATTTTCTACATATACTTGCAATTTCAACTAACAAAATGTCCAGGATTCAGGAAGGAGTTGGTGTTTGTTTTCCCGTAAGCTTCGTTATCAATGGAAACTATTAT
Source organism: Araneus ventricosus (assembly GCA_013235015.1). Lineage (NCBI taxonomy): Eukaryota > Metazoa > Arthropoda > Arachnida > Araneae > Araneidae > Araneus > Araneus ventricosus. The sequence continues at coordinate 114,603 of BGPR01003947.1, forward strand.
CGATGAGAACCTGATATAATTCAACATTTTTAAACAATTTATTGGAAATAGCGATCAATATAATTTAATTAAGGGCGGGACACAGGTGTACGGACTTTTGCAGGTATGTAAAAATAAATATTGAGAAAAATTTTGGAAATCAAACATACAAACGTAATCGGGCGGAAATCATCTACCAGATTAACGTGCTCCTCCCGCACTCTAACAAAGCACTAGAGAAAAAATCAGAAGAAGTGGTAGGGAGTCAGGAAACTAATAGAAGTCCCACACTTTTCTAGGTAAAACACGTACCTAGGTACGAAAAAATATGGGTTTTTCATCTCATAGATTAGATGCACCAGAAGGAGAGTTAATATAATTATTTACTACTTTTAGCAAGAATTTGGTGTTATTAATGCCAGATAAATAAAATGCAGATATTATTGTTGAAGATTCATTTTCGAAATACTTATAAACTTAAACTCATGAACGTTTTGAAAGAATTCTATGGTAAACAAGAGTGATTCACTATCGGCGACCATCTTCTCGAATAGGCTTCTGTTCCACTAAAGAAGTGTGTGTGGGGGGGGGGGCCGGGTTCCTCGTGATATTATCTTATTCCATTGCTAGAAAGTGCATCAACGTCTGTCCCATGTCATTACATTTGTGAACCAATGCATTCGTCATATCAGGAAATTCTGAAATTCATTTGTTCACGTAGGAATGTTTTTATTCATATCAAGTCCGTCTGCAAGCAGCTTCTACTGTAATATTTGAGAGCGTAATTGCAGTATACTTTTTTTGTCTTACATGACCTGAATTTCATGACCTTCTTAAATTATTTAAGATATATTTCTGGAAGGATGTATTAAATATTTACTGTAATTAAGGAATTTTGTTATTATTTAACATAACTCAGTGTTCTTTTTTAATTATAGGAGAGTAATTAAGTCGCTTATTAGCTAATCACATTTCACACACACACACACGGGTTTATGTTTATGTGTCCGTACGTGAACACGATAACTCCAAAGTGATGGGACGAGCAAGACGAATCAAATTTGTTATGGCAACTTGCTGCCAAAATTTTTCAACCTCATCAAATATTGGGCAATTTCAATTGTCATATAAAATACAAATGGCTGCATCTTTGCAACTGAAAATCTAGTTTTCCTAATTTCCCCTAAAGCTAACATGTGGATCCAGTTTTACCCCACTAGGCGGAGCAAACCTGTGTGGTTTGACATTTTAAAAAATTGTACTGATAGAAAAAAGTAGTAAAACTATGACTTTTCTGGAAAAATAGATTGTACTTCTTTAAATAATAAATATTTTAATAAAATTTGCAAAATATGGAAATATACATAAATGCAACAAATTGTAAATAAACCCATTTGGGCTATGTATACCTAAGATATATGCAGTCTAAATAAAAACATATCCAGTTAACAGCTGTCTACTAACTGTCTGAAACTCTCTAAACACATATGTTTTAATTTAAAACATAATTCATAAAACAGAAGTTATTACGGAGATTATATTTCTATTAAAAGTTTTACTTTTATACATGGTGATATTTTTGAAAAGTATTTGTTTTCAATACATTATAATAAGAATTGAAATTCACCAGAAACAGAAGTCATGAAGTTAAGGATTATATTTTTCCTGTTAAAGTATTTTCCGAAAATATAAGCAATGTACTTTCTATCAATAATAATCTGTAGTTTGAAATTATTTTTAACTTTCGAAAGCATTTTTTCCAAAAAATGGTCACTATGCTCCCGCTGATAAAATAGTTAGTCATTTATTTCTCTACTAATTCTTCAACAAGCATTTTTCACATGAATAGTTTCAACTCATAAATGCGGAGGATATTCAGTGTTATCACCATATTTATCCTCAAAAGGCTTAACACCTTGGGCATAAAAACACTCTATGGCTGTACGAACAGAAGAAGTAAAAATTTAAGAAACACAACTAAAATTTTTAAACAAACGAGGTTAACTTTCCTAAAAAACAAAACTTAGAGGAGAACAGAATACGAAATTTAATCCTTACTTATTAACAACCTGTCACTCTCTTGCTCTGTAGTGGAAATAAACGCTGAAAAATGATCCTTCTTTATAATGATAATGTTATACCTTACTTTAACAGGAAGATAGATTAGTGTAAAACATGATAGATTATCGGATCTAGTAAGTAATAAAAAACTGTTTTACTCCTTCAGTAATTAGCCAATGCGCTTAGAGTTGTTTTTTTACTTCTACCTAATCAAAATTTACTTTATCTGCACTGTAAGAAACATTCATCATCCATTTGCAAATGCAAACTTTTTGGACACGAAACAGAGAACCTTATTAATGATCAACACACGCAAGAAAAAATTTAAAAGGTTTCCAAGCATATATCATTAATTGCAATTCAAGTAATGAATTTAAGTAGCACTTCTTAGGTAATTTACCTTTAACTTGCCTTTCGGAGAAAACCTAATTCTTTATTTGGGAGAATAAATAATAAAGACTACTTTTAAGAAAGTGTTTTCTCCGGTTTCTTTAACTTACCGACGCTCTAAGAAACATATTGAATTTCTGTTTTCTTTTCTTTTAATTACAGTTTCATTTATTTTGCTAGAAATAATTTAAGTTTTCGTTTTCACTGCGATAACCGGTCCTACAATAAAAAATTTACTTCAAAAGAAACATTAAAGCATATTTTTTAATCGTGTTTACATTTAAAAGTAATTCAATTCTTTCAAAAATTAAATCCCCTTGAAAGTATCTCGTATAATGACATAATAAATAAAACAAATAATAAATTCTTCTGCAACATTATCAGGAATTAGATAAAATATAGATTAGATATTATATGCTAAAATTACATAAAAATAACTTTAATAGTCAAAACTTTAAATACTACTTTATAAGTATGTTAAAAACTATTGAACTTTTGCCAAGATATACCAATGCATTTATTTCCCATTATAAACGCAGTTATTAACGATATATATAGAGAATCAATTTAGTTAATCAATTAGATAAATTTTGATATTAGAAACTCAATTTTAATGATCATTATCTTGGGGTAAGTGCTTGCACTAAGAGAACTTGATAAATTCTTGGTTACGTGGTAA
>BGPR01003948.1:12164-42351 GCA_013235015.1 Araneus ventricosus
GTTATCTTTAAGAGAGAATGTATTTTTAGACTACTTATTTCTAAGCCCAGGAATTGCGAAGTTTAAACTGAAGTAAGTTGTTTCGTTTATTTGCATTTTAACAGCCATAATTAAACCTCGAGTTTTCTGGGAATAAATCAATTCTTTAACGCCTAGGCTTTGAAAGTAATTTTGCTTGATATTTAGTATAAGTGAATGTGAATATTGTTTCTTTAATTACAACATTTATCATTTCATCATGTTATTCTATTTTATAAAGATGTACAGTTACTTTCATTAAGAAGATAAAAATATAAGCGACGTATTAAATTTCAGGGATATTTTACTAATTTACATCTTGAGTTTGAAAGATTTCAGCGGTTATACAGTTGAATGACAAGTTTTCTTTACATATAGTACAGAATATCTACCTATATTTCCCAGTGTTCAGGATTCCATATGTGATGTATTTCAAAATTCTTTGTATATCATTTATTCGTGGAACTAATCCATATCTTTTCTTATCATCCTACAGCACGAGTACATGGATGAGATATCACCGGAGGAGTACAAGGATTCTCCCTTCTCCTCTGCATATGGCAATGATGGTCTAGTGGTGTTATCCAGCTTTCCGATTATGAGACGTAACGTCTATGGGAGGATTTGGTGTTTTTGCTGGTGATGGCCATTTTGTGTTTGACCACAGTACACGTACCATTATCACGGCGATTCAGTCATTCAGTAACCCGGGTGCCTAGTATTTTTGTTCAGTCGGTGAATCTTTTATTGTTGCTCGTCTGTCTTATTGTATAACGTATAAAATATTGTCCCCCTTACGACCTGTTAGTGGCCTCATCGTGGCAAGAGGGTGTTCCTGGGAGGAGTGGGTGATGTACGTCGGGAGTTATTTCTCCTGGTAGGGCCATTATTCCCAGCTAACACTAACAGGCATAGAGGCAAAGTCAGACTTCTTCCCATGTGGTACCTCGTTTGAAATTGAAGCTGCTTCTTACCCGTGTTGTATTGGCGCCTCTGCGAGGCAGCTGTGGAGTGAGGAGGGCAAAGGACTTGTGGAGTTGTTAGAGCGACATGGTGTCATGGACCTGGTTTAATTTTGGGCCAGGGGGACATGAAACAACACAACATAAAATATTGTATTGCACATAAAATATTGCACATAAAATATTGCACTTGCATTGTACATAAAATATTTCACTTGTATTGCACATAAAATATTTCACTTGTAATGCACATAAAATATTGCACTTGTATTGCACATAAATTATTGCACTTGTATTGCACATAAAATATTGCACTTGTATTGCACATAAAATATTGCACTTGTATTCGACATAAAATATTGCACTTGTATTGCACATGAAATTTTTAGATATATTGGTTAGGAGGAAATAAAAACTAGATAAACCCTTGGGTGATTGAATAAGACATAATGTTTAGATTTTCATTGGCTTGAAATGATGATAAAGCAATTTTCGTATTTCTTCGCTAGAATCCCCCATTCAAATAGATATTTTGATATTTCATCCTCCATAATATAAAGTCGACGAGTTCAAGTATTAAATATGGAATTTTTTAGTTAAAACCCTATCGGGACAGTATATTTATCAGTGAAAAACGTTAAGTTACATTTAAGAATGTGCTAAATATTACCATCTCCTTAATGCCAGTATTTAGATGATGTTTCAAAGATTTTTAATAAAACACTTCTATAGCTCTTTGGACAACGGAGAAACTTAACAGTACCGCTAATAATAATTAAATATCTTATTAGGTACCTTTTTCGAAAAACATAAGAGTAACTTTCTCTTGCAAGGCGAAAGCAAACGTTACTTAACATAAGATAATCACATAACTGCTTAACGATAAAAATCTTCGAAGCCTGAACCATACCTTTCTGTGAGGGACACAAAGCAGAATTCCCGATAACAACCATTAATTGGAGAATGGTGTTCTGGCATTTGTCCAGAATCAACATCTGGCGCTTGTTTAAGCTCAACCTTGTAATTTGAGCGCTTCGCTTTCAGATGAGACTACCAAACAGTGCCGTGTTTACACTTTGGAAAATTCGGCGATGTTCACCCAATATTCTTGGATGTAAGTGAGAGGACGGTTGATAGACTATCAGCCGTCCTCTAGTGTATCTAGTCCCTCCGTATCTAGTCCTCCCGTGCACAGCTGGGTGGACTAGAATGTGATCTACCGCGTTTCCTCTTCCGATAATGCTCTTCATCGCATCTGGTGTAGATGAAAATGAAAGAGAATTATGAAAGTGATGAAAGTATGAATTCTAAGACTTGAGTCTAGAGGGGCCGAGGCTTCAAAACTTGTACGTCGTAATAATGTCAAAACCCTGCCAGCAAAAACCAAAACTTTTAACTTTAAGTATTTTTCAATTGACACAAGAACTATAAAAAAAACAATAACACAATACTTTCGGGACACTGGATAAAAATTGGTAAATGAACAATCTAGACAAAAAATCTTTGACCGTCGTGCCAAGGTGGGTGGAACACGCAAAAAGAAAAAAAATTTTCTTGAGTCTGTCGCCGCAGCAAATGCTGAAATAAGTTTCATTACTTTTGAAAGAGGAAGTCCAAAGAAAACAGTTGCACGATGTTAAATAAAAATTTGGCTTCTGTTTGGGGGGTGTAGCCCTATTCCCCCCCGGATTCGCCACTGTGAAAGAGAATTAGATGAATATAACATAAAAGTAAACTCAGATGAGGAATTTAGTATAATGAGGAATGAAATTAGCTGTATGAAGGAAACGAAATAAGCAAATATGGACGTGTGTTTACTACGCTTCTCAGAATGAGATTCCTAAGGTTATAATGAACGATAAAAAATTAAATACCTTTAAAAAAAATAGCGCTTTCATTTTAATCTTTGCATGACAATTAGATTACCTGCAATAGATTGCTGCTCTATTCGTATATTCTACTAGGATCATGTTTTTGGCGACAACTCCGAACCTTTTCTCCCATGTTCTATAAGCATATAGTGGCAGAATTGTGTATAAATAAATACTTTGTCATCCTTTCTTCCTTATATTGAGCGTCTAGTTAGCAATTGTTGCAAATACTTCTAGAAAAATCAATTAATTCTAGATTTAAAGAGAATATTTTAATTTCAATGATATTAAACATGCAAAATGATATATCGAATTATAATATATATTTACAAAAATGTGGAAAGACTGTCTCATGTTATATTTGAATTTGCATTAAGGGGTTTGACTTTTAACAAAATTATAATACTTTTTATTCATTTCTTATAAGAAGATATACAAATGAAATTAGTTTAACAATTTTTACAGCGTACAGATAATATAAATGTGTTATGAATAACTAAGAGTAATAGCTCAGAAATTGTGAAACTTTGTTTTGAACATCCATGACACACTTAAATGAAATGTGAGAGGGAGCTTAAATAAAATGGCAAATTTATTTTCATAGCACATGATAATAATAATTGATGGACATTTTATAATAGCAGAAAATATTCTTTGAACACAGAATCACCTGAAATGAAAGTACCGTGATTGAAAATGTGATTATGATAAAGTCGTCTGGAAAGTACTCTACAATTCTACATTTAAATACACGCATCTGATATACTTAGAACAGAGTTTATATCGCAATTGGCATTCGCTTAAGTTTGTTTCATTTCTTCACATAGTTCTGGCAGAATTTAATATACAAACTTCTGAAAGATAATTATATGTTTGTCAATGAAAAAAATTACTTATTGTTCCTCCACATAACAAACTGATTGCTACAGACACATACACAAGTAAATAACTGCATTCTATGTATTTTCTATGCACAGCTTGTAAAGTACATCTTTATTTTTAAAACACGCATTGCCAGAATTTCCATTGATCCAAATCTACCCAATATTTCTGTTTAAAACATTAATAAATCATATTCAACTATTTCAACTGATTGTATTCCCGTCTCTTTCACCTGCTAATCAACTGTCTCAGGTGCCGTCTATTTGGCGGAAACATCTTCCTTCTACTCTCAACGAGTTATCTGTAGATACTCAGTTTGATTGTAGGTTGAACCTTTGTAATATTAAATTGATGCTTGCTAATTTGCGAAAAAGATGTAAATGTTATAGTTTTATACGAATTTCTAGAAGTTAAATTTTGTATTTTACACATTTCTATGAAGTATTAACATGTCCGCGACATCGTGGCTTATCGATGGGTCACTGAATTTCTCTAGTGGACATGCGTGTTCATTGGTAGATCACCTATTAGCGAATATTACATTTTAGTTAGGCTTGTATATACGGGCGCACTCTTGGGTCACACGACTCTAAATAAAAATTGTAGTTAATTGCCATGATGACCCACCGATGGAAAACACAAAAATTCAGTTCACATGGTTGAAGATCAATATCACAATAATAGTTTTTTTATATTAAATACATCAAGCCAGAATTAGGTTATTTTGGAAAATAAATAAAATATGTCTTGGAGAGTACCAGAATAGAAATTACCATGTGGTGAGCTTGTTTAATTAAATCTCCCTCAATTCAATTTTTGAATAATGCAATAATATTTCGAATATCTTTTAAAGACATATACAAGAATTTTATGAAAACCAAGAAAATGACTGTAGAAATTTAAAACTCAGCGGAATCCTTTGATGCTTTGCTTGAAATAATACTTTTACATGAAAGAGTTATGTACATATGTTGGATGAATCTGACTAATAATACATTCGAATACCAAATTTTTAAACTGAGTGAAATAACTAGCTATATTTCAATCCTACTTTTGTTCATTATATAGATTTCTATAAGTACCGAAATGCGGTGATATTTCATCTAGTTTGGATTATGCTATATTCCATGATAATAATAGTATTGCTTGTTTGGGAAATGTATTGGGGAAAGGATGACTGGGAATTTATTCTACTGTACTGCGGAGTAGATAATGGGTATTGAAACTCTACAAAGGGACTAGACATTTTATTGAAACAAAGCTGACAACTACGCATGAAATAAGTTACTAAATTATGGTTTATATGCAAAATATTTAAATAAGTTGTGACACGACGGAGTTATTATTCTACCCATTCTAATATGATAAATCCCATCTACATTTCTTTGTTTCCACTAGCTCTCAGCAGATTCATTTCCAAATCTCTCCATAATTTAATAATTCGACATTTATAAAAGCCCATTTTATAATATCAAGAAAATTTCGAATCATATAATATTAAATATTAGAGATAGGTGAAATATTTAATCTTAATTTATTAAGGCTCTATACCTAAAAGTAATGAGTGGTCATAAGTTATTGAACCCAGTTCAAAAATTAATTAAATAAACTAATAATGATACAACTGCGTTTTTGTTTTTAAATGAGAGAGCAAATAAAAAATTTTTTTCAGATAGGTGGCGTACCATCTTTGCTACAGCAAGAGATTTCCATACACAATGTCTACCAATCTGAAGGAGCCGATGCGCGTTTCTTGTTTTCTTTTTTTTTCAGTTTTTTCTAATAATATCTCGAAAACTATTCCGTTTTCGAATTACAATGAATTCAACAAATTCAAGAGCGTAAAATTACCTCCAAACACGTGCTTTTATTTTTCTTCTAGCTTTAATAGTTTCGCAGATAATGGCTCTGAAAAATGGGATATGTCCAATAATTTACGACCACCTTGACCACTGTAACGACGTGTTACCTGTCTGCAAAAAAAACACTTTTTAAAATGCACTCTCATCAAAGAAAACATAGTTGCAACATTATTAGTGTTTTTAATTAAGTTTTGAAATGGGTCCAATAATTTATGACTACTCTGTATAATAAAAATTCTTAAAATATAAGGGCAATAGAACTCTATAATGAATATGCTACTGTTTACCAGAGTGAATGCCGAGTGAAATCAACAATCCAGCTAACAAAGGTGAAAGTCTGCTTTGTTCAATGGGTAGACTCTCATTAGTTGTCATTAGTTGTTTGCCACAATTCTATTTCATTATAATTTTTTTTCTGCAAATGGGAGACTGTTAATGATTCCTCGGATCTACTTTTAAATCGGAATTAATCTATCAGCCTTCTAATCTACTTATAGAAAGATTCTTAGGGGCTTTTCTCAAGAGAGTAAATGCAATAAGATCGCCATGGATTGTCTATAATCACTACAAATCCTATCTTCTAAACACTGAATATTAAGAAATTTTTGCTTTCTTATTTTGCATTCAGAACCTCCAATTTAAAAGCATATTTTTATGTGTAGTCCTACCTTAATCTAAAGGTCAAGACTATAACTTATTACTGTTTTGTTTGAAGTTTGTTGCTGAAACAAAACGCAGTTAACATGAGCGGCAAATTAATTTTAGAGAAGTACAAATATAACAAGCAATGAAGTTCGAATTTCAAGTTATTCAATTGACTTCCCATGACTCATGTTGAGGAGGAGGAAAGAAGTGTTTTTATTCCCTCAAAATACTCATAAGCAAAACTATTTAATGTCACCTGCCGTCTGCACTACGTAAGGGTTTGGAATTATTGAATAAACCAACCCTTCACATCACAACATGTTCCTTTAACCTTTAGATTTATCAATACGTTTTATTAACCTTTCAGCACAGTACCCATTTTTGAAACGTTAGCACACGCGCGGGGTAATTTTGACCCAAAATTGTTAGACTCTTCCCAGCTAAAAAAAATGTACAGAAAAAAAAATTTTTGAAGGTATCTTAAAAATTTCTGCAGATTTTTTGAAGACAAAAAAAATCTGCATTTTTTCTTTAATTTAATCTGCAGAAAATCTGCAGAAATTTTTTTTGAAGATATCTTAAAGATTTCTGCATTTTTTCTTCAGTTAATCTACATATAATTTTCTTATTATATTTTTCTCTAAATATTCTGCGGATTTTTGAAAGATAGCAAAAATCTGCATTTTTTTCTTCAATTTAATCTGCATAAAATCTGCAAAAAAATGCTTTTTATTTTTTTTCTTTAAATTTCCTGTAGATTTTTTAAGACTTTGCATTTTGTCTTCAATTCAATTTTCAGTTATTTAGTATATTTTCACAAAATCATTAAAATTGACCAATATCTGCTGATTTTTTCAAGATTTAACTGCAATTTCATAATATCGGCATTTCTCTAAATACATATTTTTCACCATAATCTCTAATATTGCAGCTTTATTTTCCAAACTATGTAACAAAATTAGAATGTAATTATCATTATTGTTTAATTCTACAGCAGACAGGAGTTTCAAAAAATTTCATAATCGAAAATTGTCTTCGGCACTAAATTTTTTAAATATGCCAGTGAAAAAATGAATTCTAAATTAATCTTTAAAATAAATATTTGAGGTTTGACCATTTTAAACTTTTACCCCATAATTTAATTAATTTCCAATTAGTTTTCCAACTGTCTTTGTCACTAGCTATTTTCCTCCACAAAGAAGGGAAAAGTGGAGTTTGCGCCATTTGGAGGGAGAGAAGGCTTACCATAAAGATAGAAGGTGAAAACGAATTCTTTGAAACAGAGGATCTAAATTATTGAACAAATATATTACTAATTTCATCTGTTACTCATCTCTACAACTTTGAAACACATATCCTGACCTTGGTTGATTTTTACACCACTAGATGGCGCCACGAGAGCTATGGCAACGCTAAAACTTAAATATATTTATTTATCCCCGTCTCTTGTTTTATGGCGTAGCGTAGTGGTTAGCGCGCCTGCCAGCCAGCTATAGGAACGGGGGTTTTTGAAGTTTTGTCACAATTTCAATCGGCATCGTACAAATAAGTTAAATTAATAATTCAAGTAATTGAAATTAATAATTAAACTTTTGACTGTAGAAAAATATGCCGAAAATCTGAATGTATTTGGAACAGATTTTTTTTCAGATATTCTACATTTTTTTTTTGCAGAAAATCTGAAGGCATTTGAAACATAGTTTTCTTCAGATATTCTGCATTTTTTTCTGCAGAAAATCTGAAGGAAAAAAGGTACCAAATACATTCAGATTTTTGCAGATTTTTCGTACCAATAACTTTTATTTAAAAAACAAATGAGAATTTTAATACGAAAAAGGAAAGTTTAACGTATATCCTTTTTCCCATACTTTTTAGTATTCTTTTCTTCTCTGCTGCACACCTTCGTGCGCTGTCATAGCCATAACGTTAAATGAATCCGAAACGCTGGCGCACCGACGGGTCAATTTGACCCCAAGCCTCCCAGTAAAAAGGGAGAAACCCCGTTTCACCGGTTAGTGCTGCATTTATCTTCTTCTAGATATCTCATGAAGGTACAGGAAGTAACAGGGCAAGTGTTTAGAAATTCCTAGAATTTTTTAACACAAGAGAACGGGTGGGGTCAAAAAGACATAATGCGTGTGCTGACGGGTTAGTTGGTTAGGAGTTAAAATGTTAGAGCTTAATACTGAGATAATGCAGAACAAACTTTGGTTTTGTTTCTAAAAGACCTAATCATCTACCACCATTTTTTTCGTAATTTTCCACACGTGTAAACTAATTTTTCCCGTGAATTAATCATACATCTAAACGTTCAAAACTGACATCAATAAAAGTAATCTCAAATTATTCTAAATTCTCTTCTCTATGTAAAGTTCGACATTGTTGTTTTTGATTTTAGTAATTTCGAGGTTAACACTTGAGGTTGGATAAAGTACAACGCTATTTTTTCTCTGATTTTCACTAGTTTGGTAAATATTGCTAATATTAACGTGTACATAAATACATGCATATAATATTTTTAAACATGGATCTATATTGGATTTTGAGAAAAGGTACATCGAAATAGCAGGGTTAGGGTTAACAGACTTAGGGTTCCAACTCCTCCACGAAATGTTTATATACAGATTATATTAGTTGAATTTGTTTCAACACAATTAACATTGAATAATGTTTCCTAATTTGATGTGGTATCTTACAAACTAAATATTTATAATCACTAAATCAAATTTTTAAGACCCTTTTAAGTATACTTATTTTTATTTCATGCGAAATTATTTCCTTATACTATCACACGCATTTATTAAATGTTCTTTTTACTTTCTACCAAATTCTGTTATCTTATAACGTTTTCTGATTAGTTGTTCAGAGTGACAATCTCCTCATATTTGATGAATATGTTCAATCCGTGTTACAATATGTGTTTTGTAAAATTGAAAAGTATACTCTTAATATGACAAAAAGACACTATAATTGTGCATAACTATATTAAATTGCCTTTAAAAGCAGAAAAAAGGAAGAAATAGAGAAATACGTGTAGACTTTTATTGGTTATCATAGCAATTCGGAGATGCCGCAATATACATTAAATTTTTCAGATAATTAATCTGCTGATTTTTTGCAGCTAGACAGATTATTTTCGCTTGCATAATAAATCATAAAGCTGGAATACCATTCCTATTTCGTATGAAAAATTATATTGTTGTTTCGTTAAAATATGAAATTTATGAATAATATTATATCATTTGCTTGAATTTCTTCTCTTTTTCTTCTATTTCTTCTTTTATTCAGCTGCGGAGTATATTCATTTGCCTCTGAATTTGATGCATATAATCATCATTTTTTTATTTTAATTTCACACCCAAGAATAGATTTTGAAATGAGATTGCAGAATCTCAAGTCTGAAGTAACTAGTTTTCATAACGATCAAAAAGAAAATATTTTTCTCACTAACCAAACACGCAACTTTCGAACTTTATTCAATAAACTATAACTATATTCTTTAAATAATCAGTGTGAGAGCATTTAAAAGCAGAATCATTTTCCTCCTTTTCATGCATCAAATAATGATAAATGCAATGGGAATCGTTTATTCCTTTTTTCAGCCATACTTATGATCTTAGTAATACGCTTTTGTACGTTTAGTATTTTATTTCTATTACCAAGATGAATACAAAATAGATATAAAGAAACATGATAAAAATGCTTAGAAATACGATCGAAGACATTGCTTTAAAATAACTCTAGTTAGTGTATTCTTGGAGTCCCAAAAAGTATCCCAGAGCGATGAAGATAGGTTCTATTTGTGTGTTCTGCAACACTACAAATAACCTAGAAAGGATATACATATATGAGGGTGTTTCAGAAAGTAAGGTAACAAGAGATCTGATGGGTGCTGAAATTCTACATAAAAATTAAATTTCCTGTCTAGACAGCTGAGACGATCTCAGAACGCGAACGACCGCAGTAGATGGATCTAGTTTTGCACAGTTGGAAGGTAGAGTTATTGACGGAAACGTGGCAGGTTGATTTAAGAAGTGGTATTTGTGTCTAAACGATCGGAATTTCTCACGACAGGTGTCCTGTTGTTGCACAGTGCTGGACAACATACGACCTTAATTACACGTCATATGGTCGTAATAATATCTACATTAACAATTTAATTTCTCTTTTAATAATTCAGCCGTGAATTAATGTAGCTGTTGACATGTCACTAACTCCAGTCAGAAGTAAGATCTGAATGACCATCGCCCATAACAGAACCGCCTCCGTTGCAATGGCCAGCGGGTTCTTTTTCATGTGTCTCATTAATTAGATATTGTATTTTGCAGTTGACGAAGACCTCTGAAAGTTGGCCTCTTTCTTGTAGCAACACAGACAGAACTGCAGTTGCTCTCTGAAGATAATTTGATATAAGGATTTTCAAAAGGGTTAGATATGGAGATAAGTTTTAGTTGATATATTCGCTATCCTTTAAAATGAACTCAGCACCAAATGCGAAGAAATAAGGACATTTGGCAATAGTGTAATTCACATTCTGGTGAAGCTTCTGTGAAACACATGGGCGGCGTTTTGTAAAACACATGGAGAACGTGGACACTACAATGCCAAACTTCTATAGTTTAACGTTCTTATCGCAAATAAGTTATCATTTCGCGTTATTAAGGATTCTAGCCGTATCTGTGCCTGCAGAGAGCCTAGGATTCTTACATCGTCGCAAACATCCAGGAAAGAGATATATTTTTTCTGTAATTTTTCCTTAATTGTAATGCATACCTATGCTAAATTTCATTTAATGTCAATAGTTTTTCGAACACTGGATAAAATATACAACTTCTCTAAATTTTTCACGACAGTAATTCAGGAAAAAGATTTAGTGAAGACTTTTTTACGAAAGTAAACTTTAATAAATTAATATATTTTTCATTTATCTATATAAATGTCTTCAGTACGCTTTCTGTATTCCTGTGGATAAATTCTTACTTGGAGCCACAAACAGAAAAAAACATTCAGATAAGAAGAAGCATTTTTTTTACCAAAGAAGATTATGAATGTAGAAAAAATATCATTTATTTTCGAATATCATATAAAATAGCAAACAGAAAAGATGCTTTATCTTCACATTATTGAAACAAACCCCAATGCTTTTTTTCCTTATTCTGATGGAAAAAAACAACAGTCAATATTTCTCGCAACCATCTGTTTTATGACACCTCCGAGACCATTAAAGGGTTCCACTCAACAATACATATCCGTTTCATGCATGCTTCCGTATTTGGGCCGAAACAATTTTTGGGATTCTTACCAAGAGAGCGCGGAGAAGAAAATAATTCATCACTTCCAGAAAGCCTCCTCTCGGCTTCATGACGTCACTCGCCGGTCACGTGATGAATGAGGTTGGTAATCGCTCACGACAGGGTGGACAAATCAGTCTTTCCTTTGGCAAAGGATGCAGATAACGTAAGAACATATTGAGGGCTCAAGGAGCCCAGGATAAATATTTATAAACCATACTCTCGGTAGAAGTCTATTCGATATTCTCAGTGGGACTGGTGATGGGTTTGGGAATGAAATTCTAGAACATAACGATGTATTCTTGAAAATATTGGAAGGCTCATATATTCGACTTTCTTGCATATTCCTGCATAAGATGTCACGCAATTTAGGCTTTATAACCTTGGAAAATACTATAAATTCTACATAAATAATACTGCAAATAAATTACATAATTAAAGCATCAAACATCAAATTATCATTGGGACTGGGTGATGGATTTGGGAATAAACTCATAGTAAATAATGATACCTTCTTGGAAATATTGTAAGTCTCCTATCTTCGACTTTGTAGTATATTTTCGCATAAGACTTTGCATAATTTAGGCTTCATAAAGGTGAATAGTAACTTCTAAAACTTCTACATAAAAATAACTACTATATATTAATTGCATAATTAAAAGCATCCAATTGCTTTCTATTGAATGCCTTTATATCTTTAAATAAAATGCACGATAAAGGCCTGAAATATAAATACATCAAAACATAAAGAAAAGTGAAATTGTATCTTTAGTACAGTAGAAGTAAATGAACTTTGACATTTAAAAAATAATTTGACCACGAGAATACATACCGAAGCAACTATTTAATTAATATAGTATTAGTTGTATTAAAGTTCCGCTTTTAAGAGGGTTATTTTGAGACCGATTTCCTAAATTTGAGCCTTGGTCTGAAAAAGACGACACCTGGGCCAGTCCACTCACATCGAAGTTCCTTCACCACACCATCAAGTGATTTTCCACGTCGCATGTCGCGTTCGACTCTCCCACATATACGTATAGGCATGGTGACAGATCTTTTGTGAAATACATTTTCGTACCTTTAACCGAAACCTTGCCACTAAGTCATAACGGCCTAACTATATATAAGAAATACGATCTTTCATATTAATAATTTTATTGCGCAGGCTTCACCGAAGTATCAAGGCGAGTTCTTATTTCTATCGCTTTATACACTGCGTCCGTAAAGTCATGGTGCACATTTGACCGGTCACAGGAAAGCAACGAAACAAGAATACAGGTGACATCTTCACCAAATAAAAGGAAAACTCTCCAGGTTTGCATACCTGTTCAGCGCAGTTCGATGTGGGCTCCATTTGTTGCCCTACACACATCTAAACAATAATCCAATTCTGCCCATACACGGGTAAGAACGTCTGGTGTGACAGGGTGAATAACGTCCGTGATTCTCTGTTTTAAATGATAAATGTCGTTGATACGTTCACTGTACACATGTTGCTTCACATAACCCCACAAGTAAAAGTCTAATGGCGTAGTGTCGGGGGATCGTGGTGGCCATGCCATGACAGCTCCCCTGCCTATCCACCGCTGGGGGAATGTTGTATCCAGAAACTCACGAACAATGTTGCCATAGTGTGGAGGAGCGCTGTCCTGTTGAAAGATGACACCTTCTGGAAATTGTGGAACTGCATACAATTGCAACATGTCAAGGTAGATGTTTGACATCACAGTCGGCTCCACACGGTGCATGGCGTTGCGTCATCACCTGCGCGCGCACACAGTTGCAGTACAGACACTCTTTGAGATACTGTCCAATGTAGCGCAAGTTTCAACCTTTCGTTTCGTTTCTGTTCGCCACAACAAGCGTTCATAACTGCTCCATGACTTTATGGACACACTGTAGAAAAATAAAACAAAATTTCATTCAAGCACGCTTCTTCGACTGGTCTTATACCTTCTTGTTATTTGAATAATAC
Source organism: Araneus ventricosus (assembly GCA_013235015.1). Taxonomy (NCBI): domain Eukaryota; kingdom Metazoa; phylum Arthropoda; class Arachnida; order Araneae; family Araneidae; genus Araneus; species Araneus ventricosus. The sequence goes on from BGPR01003948.1 coordinate 25,671, forward strand.
TAATTACACATATTTCTTCCCGTTTAATGTTTTTAATTTGAAGGTAAGTGTATTTACACGGAAACTGAATTCAAAACAAAAAACATGGAAATAGCGTGTAGTCACATGCAAAAAATATATAATTAATTTTCAGCCTAATTGAGAAGGGAAATTTGTCCCACTTGTCGTTGAAATAAATTTTTAATTGCACGTTGTTGAAAGATCCCTAGGTTAATAAATGTTGCATCAACAAATGAGTGAAGACGCAAATTAAAATGACACTTTGTCATCAATAAAGAAAATAATGTCGCGTTTAATATTCTTTATTTAACATTCCATAAAAGTGAAATAAATTTAAGGAGAATTCAACTTCAGAAAGACATTTCAAATGCAATTTTCCTACACGTAGAAAAAATTTACTTTCACTAGAATACTCCCGAGGAATCATAAATGATGTCAAAAGAAATCTCAAAGCACACTACAAGACAAGAAAGAAAAGAAATTCCTTAGTAACTTGAAATGACGGCTCAGCCAATTGAAAATTAAGAGTCTCATTCCGTTCGATTCCAAAGAAATTCCCCCTCCACTTGATGTTTCTTTTGAAGTAAAAATTTCATTGTAAGAATAAGATACATGACAGGGCAACAATAAGCTCAAATGACTGCTTGGAAAAAGAGTTTGACGGAAAGTTAAAAGGATGAGCTGAAACATTCTTCGCATTTCACAAATAGCAGGCTTCATTAGCTTTTATTGAGTCCAGGAAAGGATATTGAATTGTAGGGGTTCCACTCTTGAAGCCAGGAAAGAGAAACGAATATCATTGTTCCGTAAATGAATCTTGATTCATGAGAGGAAAAATGAACCTCTGTGTTCTTTTGTTGTTCGAACGATGGATGTTTTTACTCGCTTTATTTAGGGGTTCGCCATTCATTCTGAAGTACAGGCTCCTTTGATGAATGTAGACTATTAAACAGTTTTCTTAGTGAAAGACTATTCGTGTCTAGAAAAAGTGCTACAGAAGTTTTATATATTTAACTGTATCGATAGTGGAAGGTGCGAAACGTCCCTTCAAGCAAAAGATGGCGGCCGTCCGAATATCACTGTAAAATTTCTACCCCCTTTCGTTAAGTGTGATTGATTTCATACCCGCAGTGTACTCTTCCTTCCTTAGCGTGACTCATCCAGATTGGTTAGGGGAAAAGGGGGGAGTCTTAGAATTCGGATTGTGCCAGCTGTCATTGCGGTTTTTGAGGGGGGGGAGTGAATTTCCCTAACCTTTGAAAGAGGACCTCGGGAGTTCCCGTATTTTGAGGTCCCTGTATTCTAATGGTCTTAGGAATCAGAGGGTTAATGAAAAATTGGGATATGCTTTGTCTTAGACAAACCCACAAATTTTGCCCTCCTGGATTTACTAGGCATCCCCTCTAAATGTAGCTCAAAAACCAATTTCTAAGATGTTAGAGATAGACTTATACTCCCTAATTCACATCAAAATTATATCTCATTTTGTTGATTCAATAAATGTGCTGCTGAAAAAATTGCGAAATATAAAATTGATTTTTGTATAATAAATATTTTTGATACACTAAACATTTTAAACAAAAAAGTTACACTCTTTTGCAATTAAAACTTATCGTGTTATGGAGATTTCAATTTCATACTTTTAAACCAATCAGTGGATGCGACGAGCATGCTACATGTTGATTGGAAAATCTTCCTCGAAGTGGACACTGAAATGGTCTAAAATATCGATCAGTTTTAGTCGCAGAAGAGTAGACCTTTTTTCATTTGATATGTTATTTAGTCAAGAATATTTTCCTAAATATGACTAGTAGGAATGGGGTATAGTATAAAAATTTAAACTTCGCAGCTTTTTCAGCAGTACATTTATGACTTCAAAAAGCAAAAAAAATATGATACTTAACGCCATTAAAAAAATTCCAACTAAAAGAATATACCTATCTCTAGCCGGTTAGACATTAACTATTGGGTAACGTCTAGAGTGGATACCTTGTATAAACAATCGATAGTGCATTTACAGTTGAAATTAAGCACCAAGTAACCCCCAAGTAATCACTAAATGTCGCTTTTAGTTATTAAATCAAGATAATCGTTCTGTAGCTCAGTGGAAACGACGTAGAAGGAATCGTGGACCTTAAAATTAATTATGGATATTTCAATTTTGATCAATTTTCTCCATCTTTTAAAGAATTGACGAAAATTTTATTCCTATAATTCAAGAACTAACTCATCAACTATCTCCATCTTTTAAAGAATTAACGAAACTTTTATTCTTATACTTCATGAACTTACAAACAGCCCACCAACTTTCTCCATCTTTTAAAGAATTAACGAAACTTTTATTCTTATAATTCATTAACTAAATCTGACTACCTCTCGCATATTCTATTTATAGATAACTGATTATAAACATCTCAAAATCTTTTTTGTTCGGAAACTTTAATATCTTAAGGCCTAGGTAGGCTAATTTGATCTGAATTTTAATATTTGCAAACCTCACTAAATATCTCTTTGCTTTTAAAAAAATAATTTGGGGTTATTTATATGACTTACTTTCTAATAATGAAATGTCTTGACTTTGAACTAAAGGGCAAAATGATTTAATTAGCAGAGTATACTTCAGCAGAAAGATTATCATCACCAATAATTCATTCAGCATATTCGAAAGACTGCTCAATCACATATATAATATGTTTCACAAGATCAGAAAAAATATCGCTTCTTGATTCAACAAACTAATTGAAAGCAATTTTTGTGCCTCTCAAATCACATACAATGCATGTATATTTGCCAACAGAATGATGGGACTAATTTTACTTATAATGAAAACACTTGACAATGAGCAAAAATGAAAAATTGTATACCTTATTAAACAATACGCATCATCGGACAAATTAACACCACTAAGAGCTGAAGAGCTGTTGAAAACTTTCTTCTCATCTCCAAAACATCTCTTGAATAATCTCTTTCGGATCACTTTTCTTGCTTCCTTAACACTCCGTTAAGTGCCAGGATTCCTTTAGCTCATTCCTTGAAGGGAAGTAAATGGAATGCGAGTGGCATCTTGACGCAAATTAGGACAATTATTCCCTTCAGACCTTTTATCACGGTACAGTAACTCGTTCCTTTATCCCCCTGGCAAACAGCTAGCTTTTCTTCAACGGATAAATACTGTATTTAAGTGATCTTATGAACGAAGAATAAATGTCAAAGGGAAATTGTTGCTTGAGAAAGTTAGAATTGCTGCAGTTGAAGCAATGCTTATGATTTTATGCAATCTTTCTTTTCTAAAACATTTTTTTAAAAAATTTTACCTATTACATAAAATGTGCGTTATACGCATGAAGAAATTTCAGTTTGCTTTAAATTGCCAAAATATTTTAGAAACAAATGCATACCTCAGCTGCATTACCTCAAAAATTAATATTTACATTACGAATTGATAAAATCTTAAATTCTTTTTTAACTCTTTAAACCCTATAGGCGACGTTTTTCTTCTAACTCCTTTAAAACCGGGACCTTTTGGGAGGAAGCGACACGAATTGGACATTCCCGATGCGAGTGGTCATTCACCACACCACACCACCCCCTGCTATATCCTTCCCTTAAGGCGCACGGAAATGACCTGCGATTTGCAAAGATAATTGGACCCCCCTATCCGCTTATCTCTTAAGCGATCTCAGAACTTCACCTCCTCTCAAAAGAAGCCAACCGCCTCACACTAGCCTTCTTTGATGTTAAAGGGAAATTTTTTAGACCGCCCGGGACCGCCTCGCTCGGTGTGAGAGGGTTAAAACTTCTAATATGCCGGATAAACTGAAATGAGATTTCTCGTCTACTCATTTCACTGGAAGATAAGATCCACGGCATTGTTTCACCACATTTAGGGTGTCCAGTTATTGTCATTCCGCATTGGAACTGAGTTTATTAATCGATCATGAATTAACGAAATTGGATAGGCGCGAACAGATTATTTCTGAGTGAGGAGTGAAATTCCATCGGCTTGTTCGAACGGCCTGCTCCAGTTGGTACGCTATAGAAAAATTCTAACGCCACAGTATTTGTACTACTTGTAAAAGGAAGGTTGACTGGTATTTTCAAAATTCTGTTGTTATTTATATTAAATGAAAGGTTTTATTACGTTCAAGAAATATAATAAAATAATTATTGTCATTTTACATCGCTTAATGATTATTAAGTAATGTTGAATCTTTATTCTTCAATGCATGTTTATACAAATCAATAAAAACTTTTGAAGATGCTAATTACTTCATAAATGACACTGATTGATACAGAAATAGGAACACTTAAATTTCGGGTAAGTTTTAAAAAGTGACATTTTATTTGAATGAACAGTTAGATATTTCAATACGAATTAACCATTAAAATTATCATGAATTACAGTAACAAAATGTGAATTTTTAATGAATGGAGTTTTTCAATATTTAATACGAAGATCTACTTTTTTGCATCTGTATTTCAAATTGCAAGTTATCGAGGAACACAAATAACAAGAAAGAAAAGTAATTATAAACAAGTAATGAGTAATGAGTAATAAAAATAATTGTAACGTCTGACTTTAATACCAAAATATTCCAACTGTAGAGATTACTGGGTTTCGGTATAATGGAAGATTATACAGAATATGAATTTTACTCCTGTTCCTGCCATTATTTGGATCTACCTTCTCACATCCAAATATCAAGAATTATTAGTTTCCCCACATTCTTCGCAAAAATCATCTTTTTATTTCAATTTTCTAAAGACGGATATTTAGGTCATCCACATTTTTGAAAGGTCCTTGAAAGCATCTTCTTCTTTAATGAGTAGCAACAAATGTTGGCTGTACTTGAGAGCTAGGTTAACCGCTTCATCGGCAGATGACGTAGAAAGTTTTTGTATTTGCCTTAGGCCTATGAAAAACAGTTGACATAAACTAAACAGTTTTTATTTTGAATGCGTACTTTCACAACACAAAATATCGCTTGCTGGTGTTGAAATATGAATTTTATTCATACATGTAAAATGCTCTAAATCTATTGCTATTTAGCTTGGCGTAATTGTACACCTCATTGATTTCCATGCGCAACTGATAATACTTGACTTCACAAAAAAAAAAATTGTGTAGAATTTAAATGCCATGTTTTATACATAACGCAACTTTTTATTAGTATAAATATTTGTGGACTTCTCTGTGGTTATACATGTAAGCCAATACCATTTGTTTGAAGCTTAATAAACAATTTAACACACATGTCATATGATCATTCCCATTTTGCATCACTAAAAGATATTAAATGTTTTCTTTATACGCTATCTTCTTTTTCCGTAAAATGAGCAAATATTTCCTATTTCGTCACCAAAAATCTTGATATCATGACGTGGAAATCCATATATGAGTGCGATTCATATTGCTTTCGGATGTACACGAATGTAGAATTTATTTATTTACCACCCGCGCCGGCTCTGACTACACAAATAGTGCAAGACTAGAACTGGAAGTACAGTGAGAGACATAGTTTGATTTTTCACAAATTGCTCCATAATAAACTCAATAATCCTACTAACAAATAATGCATAATAAACATCACGTAATAAAGCTTAAACAAATAATACATAATAACAAATGATTCTATAATATACGACATGCTTACAATGATACTAAAATTATATTACATTCATCACAGGTGATAAAAATAAGTTTTATGCAAAATTTTGCTTCAAAAGTCAGAACAAGATAAACCTTACTAACAGTCTAAAATACTTTCAAAAGTCCTAAGGAAACTATATTAAGTGACTGGAATCCAGACAAGAACCAATGCCAAACCTAACCAATGCCAATAAAATCCACTGTAAAATAAGCACAGTTAGATAAACAAATAAATAAATAAGAATAACGGCGGTCCACATTTTAGGTACAAAAACCCTAAGAGTATCAAGCAAAAAACAACTTGCCTATTAAGAAATGCAAATGGCTATACAGAACATAAATGTGGAAACAGGTATACAAAAATGGAGGTTCTTAAATCAATCATTTTCTGCCTCTTGGAGAAAGTTTATTGCAAATACTGTTGCTGATTTTGATAGCTTCACAGAGTTTATAAATTGAATTATTATTTTCAGCTAATATTTTAGTTAAACTTTTTAAAAATTATTTGATGCTTTGTTTAAAGGGAATTTCTTTGAGTGGATACGATAAAAAATATAATGGTTCGCATCTCCAATTTTTTCTGAAAGGATTAAAAAGTTATATTACAATTCTAAAACATTACATGTTGAAGGATAAAGCCCCATGCCTTGTTAAATTAAGTAGAACATAGAACCCATGTACTGTTCTATTTAATTGAATGCAATTTAAGACACAAATACTACCAATCTGTTCAGAGAGAGCCCTCTCTCCTGTAATCATAAGAATAAATTATGTTAAAAAAGGAATTTTTCCGTTAGTAGTAAAGAACAATATCTTCTGTTAACGAATGTCTCTGAATGTAAGGTAAATAAGAATTCTGTTAATTATGAATTTTTATTTACCTTAACTACACCATTTTAGCACAAAGCTATTGTACAATTTATACGTTGTTTAATATTCTCACTGCAATACAATATCGTAAAATTAACATAGCAATATTGTAGAGAATTGTGTGCTATTATGGATCAGAGAAATAGAGCAATACACTTAAATAAATTATTTGAAATTGTGAAGTTAATGTCTGTTACATTTAGTACATCCATCCATAACATTCAGTTCTAAAGTTATTTCTGAAGCATTAATGCATATTGAGTTTTGTGGCATAAGATTGTGAATCTTGGTTCTTCCAAATACTACAGACTGAAAGAAAAACAGTGTTTCAGTATTTTACGGTTATTGCCTTCCCTTTTACAGCTTCTATAACTGACACTTTCTTCCTCATTTTCAGTCTTTCGCACGAACTGTGAATCGCTATTCTTCATTTATTGAGAAGGTCAGCTGACGGGAATTTTCTGTTCCTCAATATAAGGGAAAAGAATAAAAAAGTGCGAATTTAGAAGCAGGTCGCTTGCTTAAGTTATAGATAGAAAGTTGCTTTTCAGGCGACGGCTACATTCTCATCTAAACCTGGTATTCATCTGACATATTTAAATTCCTTGTGAAATTAAAATTATTCAAATGAGTTTTGTTTATTCAATGTATCATTTTTATTCAAATTCATATATAGGAGATTTATGGGTTTTTTAAGGATTTAATAAAACTTACTATGAAGCAAAGTACTTGTGTTAAAGGATGGACTAATCATAGTTTTGTATATAACAAATAAATAGTTTTGACATTTTGAAACGATTAAATAATAAGATAAGTAGACATACAATTCAGACATGTCTGGACTTATCAAACTGATGAAAAGCTGATATTTGTTACTGCTATTTAACTTTTTTTTACTTCTGCAATTTATTTTTCCAATTATCTGTTATATTATATACATATAAAATTGTCGAGAAGTCGGGAAACAAATTTTACGTATATAACCACTCATTATAACACAAATTACTACTATTCGTGCTTGTTAAAGCAAAACAAATGTACGTAATTTTTTTTCTGAAATAAATAATTTTTTGAAAACAATTAAATGCTGCAAATCAGTTATGATGCGTTAACTATTACTTCTACTTACACAGATACAATAAATTTTAAAACTATTTCGAAAACGTAAATAAAGAAATTTATGAATTTTGCAACTCAATATATGGGGTAATTTATATGCTTTCTTTTCGCCGCAGCAAGTCCCCGAACTCGGAAACTTAAAGGTTTCCTGTCAGTTGATAGGCATGCACAGAAAGATTTATTGAAAATAAAAAAAAAATAATAATTAAAAAGTAAAGGTGACATCATAAAACGCACACTATATACAAAGTTTCTAGATTATAAAAAATAAACTAAATGCTAATAATGAAAATCTGAAAACAAAACTCATTAGGCAATGGCATGGAAACATTATAGATGATTAAGATGGTATGAACAGTAGAAAATTGCATATACGTTAGTATAACAAACTTGGAGACTTTTTCTGCAACCTTGAAGAAGAGAGTATTTAGAACGTAAATTGATTAGGTTGATTTGTGCACTGTATTAGTGGGAGGAAATGGGCACAAGTTTCGGGAGATGAATTTAACTTCGGTGGTGACTGTGTGAAAAACTGTTCTGAGTCTGCATCTGGTGGTAGAAGGGATTCATTTGTCCAGGAGAAACTTCAAATGGTACCTTGTTTTAATCCTCAATAATTTATTTTTCATAACTTTATTCCACTAGACTGTTTTGAAGTCCTGAGTGGATTTGATGAGGTGATAAGAAGTGGTGAATTTGCAGCAGGCGGCGTAATAGAGTGGATCGCCCATTTCCTCACAGCCACAGCAGTCAGATTCTTTAATCTGAAATATGAAGGTATGAGTCGTGGTCAGTGGCCTTTCGATGTCTTGTCTGTTCCAAGGAGCTGGGATAAGGGAAACTTTGGGTAAGATTCAATGGATGTTTCTTCCGGTTAAACCTTTGTCCCATTCTTCTTACCAGCACTGAAGACTAGAATTTCTAATGATACTTTTAAGAAGGCTTCTTGGAACTGGATATTGCAGGGTGTTGTCCTACAGATGTGACCTGCTTGGCAAAGGAATGTGTTGCCTCTTTGCCTTTGTGGCCCACGTGTGCTTTAATCCATCCGAGTTGGATGGAGGGGTGACTGAGTAGAATAGCTTGGATTTGTTGTGCTAATGGGCTCGTGGTCGAAAATGAGCTGACCGCCTTTAAGCTCGACTCACTGTCAATCCATATCATGAAGTTGTTGTTGTTTGTGGAAGCCCAGATGCCCGCTTCATTACTAGCTAGAAGTTCTCGGTGGAAGACTGAGTTCATTTCGATCAGTTTGCCGAGATATTTGTGAGTGATATTGTCGTTTTCGAAGACGCAATAGGTAAAATCAGTTTGTGTTTCGTGTTTGGACCCTTCTGTGAAGATTTTGATCTTGTTTAATGGTTGAAATTATTTTTTGAATGATATTCTGCTGTCTAGGAAGAAGTCTGATGGGTGGATTTTTGAGTGGGAGCATTTGGCCTCACAGTTCTCTGGCTCGAATATTGAATTTGGAAAATGATTTGGCATATTAAGTCAAGTTTTTCCTGTAAAAGTTTGAGGCCGCGGTGGCCTAGTGGTAAGGTCTCGACCTCGGGACCGGAGGGTCGCAGGCTCGAAACCCGATTCCACTGAAGACCCGCCGTGTATGGGGCCTGTTGCACGCTAAATCATACGTAGTGGCCAAACGTCCTCCCGTTGGTGTGGCGCGGAAGTTTGGAGAGGGGGGTGCCAGCTCAGGTGTCGTCCTCGTCATCTGACCGCGGTTCAAAATTACGAGGTCCGTCCCTAAATAGCCCTCGTGTTGCTTCAAAACGGGACGTTAATATAACCTAACCTAACCTAACCTAATCCTGTAAAAGTTGCTTCTGCTTGCGATTCAATGTTCAGCGGGAAAATTTCTTCCATAACTTTTAATACTACAGTAGAGGTTGTGCGGAAACCTCCAGTAATAAAAAGAAGAAATTTTCTTTGAATTGAATTCAGGACTCTTGATTGCCGAACTGAGAGGAGTAGGCCCAGGCGAATAACCCATGAAAAATCATTCTCTCAGCTATTGTGGAGTAGAGGCAGCGTCTGAATTCTTTTTCAGTCCCCAGGTGGAGCCAACAATTATATTTAGGTTTTGGTGTAGGATACTTGCGTTAATTTTTATGTTGAGAAGGTGAGGGGCCCAGTTGAATTCATTGGCCATGATAGCGCCGAAATATTTTACAGACTGTTGACGCTCGATAGTGATATTGTTCCATTTAATTGTTAGCCCATTAACTAACTTGTTAAATAGAATATTGCAAGATTTTTCAGTTGATATTTGAAGGTGGTGTTTATCTGGCCAGCGCTTGAATATTCAGAGGGCTTCACGGGTGATTGGTTTAAGCTTTGCTCCCATTGATTCGGCTACGACGTAAGCAAAATCGTCTGCAAAGGCTTGGAGGTGAATATTAGGTAGCCATACTTCTGATAAGATTTCGTTAGCGACAATGTTCCAAAAGATTGGTCCGGTACAGGAGATTTGGGCACAGCCTTTTTGCTGGGCCAGTAGACTGGACCTTGTGCTGCTTGAAGAACGACCTCTCAGTTGCGGAGGATGTCGTGAGAGTTTCTGTGGTTTTTGAATTAAAGGTAAGTTTATTGAGGCTATTGCGGATGGAGGAATATTGCAGGTTATTGAATGCACCTTGTATGTCTAAAGAGATAACTATGATGTGCTCTTTTTGATGTTTTAAATTATGAATTTTGTCTGCTAAGCTGAGAAGTGCTGTATTGCATGGTCTGTGGACTTTCCGTCTCTGAAACCAAATTGATTTGGGAGAATTAAGTTGTTCATTCTGAGGTAATAATTTAGTCTCTGCAGGAGAACTTTGCTGATGGTAGATGCGAAGAGAGACTTGATGGTATGGATTGATGATGGAGTTTTATTTACTCTTTTTGTGGAACAGCCCTATGATTCCATTTTTTAATGAAGTTGGAAATCATTGCAGTTGGAGGCACCTATTGAAGAGAATATGTAACAATCTGAGACGTTTTTATTTATTTGCTTCAGAATTATATTGTATATTGAGTCGAAACCTGAAGCTTTCTTAAGTGGTGCTTTTTTGAGGACTTGTCCAATTTTATTTTTTTAAAATGGTAATTCTGGGATACACTGGGTGGTAGGGATGTTTGAAGATAAATTATCTTGTACTTGAGGATATAAAGCCTAATATTTCAGAAAAATCTATAATTTTTGTAACAAAATATCTCAGACTTATTATAAAATGTTCATTCATTTTTAAATATATCAATTTTAATGAAAATACTGATTGGTAAAAGAGGAAGTAAGGATTACAGCACATTAAACAAGAAAAAAATCCATTTAAGATGCTTAAATAATATTTGATGTTTAGCACTTCATGTCAATCAGTATGCATTCGAAATTTGAAAAATTAGAATTTAAGAGTTTTTCTCTAATTTTACAGCATACATAAATATGAGCAATTAAAATGAATAACAGCTTTAGTATTTATTTTAAAAATACCTTCATGTTTTCGATAATTTTGTAGTACTGCAGTGCTATTTTTGTCATTATTACTCAATACGAAAACTCATAAGTAGTATTAGATTTAACTGTTTTCTGGCAGATAATCTTCTAATATGAGCTCAATACATATACTACAGATATGATTAGTACCATAATCCGAATTTCCATTGGAACAGGTGAGACAACATTAGACGATTATAGACTCTATACTGAACATTTAAATAGAAGCCACTGATTAGGTGCAGGGGATTGATTTTTCTCATTTCTTGGCAAAGCTTATGAGTATATTTCATTCCTTAAACGTACATAAAAATCATTCCGAAGGAAGAAATTTTTGAGCCAATTTTTCAGTGAACATTTTTGTTTTGAAAAAACTGTCTCTGGATTAGAAAGTGCAACATATCTGAAGGCAAGTGCATTTCAGTATGAAAGTACAAACGTAATTTTAACTTTTTGCTTTGAATACCATTTATATCAAAACTAAGAAGTATAATTAATAACTTGTAATTATTGTTTTCTGGTATGGAGTAACTTTGCACCGAAACGGAGAATTCCATTGTTCCTTGTAAATTTCCGGTGCAAAGTAACCCCATTTGGTTTTTTAATCTATTTTGCCGTATTTAATATTTAGACAATCTTCATTTATTACATAATATGAACAATGTCTGTTTTTGCTCCAGATAAACTCAAGGGTTACAAAAGCGTGTTAGGTGCTTGTAAGCAAATGGATTACTCCCCAGAAACACTAGAAACTTGTCTTTATGCAATTTCATTAAGTGAGTGCACTCTTGAAGATACAGAAGCCATTTTTGGTACCCGAGATAACAGTTTGTTATAAAAGAAATCAAATTCGTGTAAGGAAACATGGAAGTAATTAAAAATTCTAATTCTGTACTCTAAAAATACAAAACATTCAACCTTTTATATGTTCATAATGTCCTGACGTATTCTGTAAAGTTTTAACAAAATATGTGCGGTATAATGAAATAAAGATAAATAATTCTGATTTTATAATTTAAAAAAATGGTGATATATGAAGGAAGATCTTTGTGTGAAAAGAAAATAAATAAGAATAATAGCTTTATTCCACGCTGAGCAAATCTCTACTTTATTATAGTTAACAGTTTCAAAAAAGACTTTAAAAATAGTCATGATATTTTTCATTCCAACGCAGATTTTAACTGCGTTGCGGAAAAATAATGTATAAAACCTAGTAAACGTTTAATTTGCTAAAAAAAGGCTGAAAAAAGTAGCATATTTTGAATTGATCAATCGAAATGCTCTGAAAAAAAGAAAATGAAGAAATGTTGAAACAAAAATAGTTAAAATAAACCAAAGGATAATCATGCAGCCTTACTTTGCATTTTAAATTGGAAAATTCAAAAACCAGCGAAGTTTTAAATTCAATTTAGAGAACAATTTTTAGTTTAAAACCGAAGAAATGGGAAAATAGTTCTTTTAAAAATGTTTTCTGAAGAAAAGATCTTTTTGAGTTCATTCGGTAATTTGATGCCAAATCAAATTTTGAGAGACTTCTTTCAGTTTATAAAATTATTCTTTCAGGTTGCTGAAAATCTAAAAATTCTGGGAACGAAATCGCATTTACAATTGTTGGCCTCAAGAAAAATAATAAATCCAAAGCTTCATATTTTATTTATTGAAGTCAACATCTTTATGAGGGCAGTTCTTTCGCAGTCTAAGATGTATTAAAAGAATCTCACGATACATTGTTTATGCATCTTTGCAATCTCTTTCAATCTTGCCACTAGTGTACCGTCATTTCCACAATTGATGCAAAATATAAACATAAATATATTTGTAAAATATTATTAATGATATATTAAAAATATATATAAAATAAAAAATGTTTTATTCTAATATGCGGACACTTTTCAATTCCAGTTCTTTTACAAATTCAATTTTTATTTAAGGTTTAATGATTTTTATTAAACAATAGAACCCAATGTTAATAAGAAATAAAATTGTAAGAAACAAGCACTTTTCAAATCGGTACTACGGTCTTCCATTCTTCCTAAATATTAACAAGTTTTCTGAACTTTTTAAGTTATACCACATATTCAGTTGAGGGAAAACAATAAATTTTCGCCATCTCGTATATGAAAGAGAAAACAATTATAATTTATTTATTTATTTAGAAAATGCACACTACAGAATAAACTCCAATTACAGAGTGCATAATACAGAAAGAAATACTAAAATTGCCGTAAAACACAGATTAATAGAAACAACAGATAGACACAGAAATCACTAAAATCATTTAATTAACTAACAATTTAAAAAGCACACAAAATAAAAACACTTCAAGAACAGAAAAGCCGCAAACATTCAGTCTTAAAAACACCATAAGACATATTAAACACATCAAGATTATCAGAGTACCAGTTAGAAATCTCATAAAATTTATAAAAAAAATTACGTATGTAATTAAACCTGATAAATACATTTACAAATAAGCAACTCTTCCTCAGACTTCTAGTCTGCATAGAAAAAGTGATATGGCTCAATATGTCACTGCAATCAATGACATCAATAATTATCTTATTAATTAAGACAAGAAAGATCACGTCGGACCCTCAAACTGTGAATGCCGAAGATTCTATATAAATTACATGAGGATATGTCTTGCGGATAATAGAGATCAAAGTCTTTAGTCAAATAATCTTTGAGATTTTAATGAAGCTTCATATTTTAGACCTCCTTGAAACAGAAAAAATTGGAATTATATATGTCTATCTTTAAATACGGTAACTGTCTAACTCTAATACGGAACGAGCTAAGAACTGAAATTTATTATTTTGTCCTCACAGCGCATGGAGCGAAACACAAAACATTCACTGTTATGTAAGCACACGGGGAAGTCGAGGAAATAACACTGCTACTGGTTTTTGTTTATACTGTGATGTATTGTTGCAAAGTATGAAGAATCATGGATCCTACTTTATCAAAAATAATATATTTATTGGACGTCTACCACAGCACAAACATGAAAAACATACACTTACACTTACTTCACAAACATAATGAGAGCGTGAACATGGAATTCGTTGACTTACGACAACGAATTCCATGTTCACTCTCTCATTATTCTTTTCCGTTGCTAGAAAACGTTAGCAAAAGACAATATCGTTGCCAAACTATTTTTAATATCTTCAGAAAAGATTTAATGCCAAATGATATTTTTAATTAATTTCTTTATCAGACAAACGATATTTTTAAATTAATTTCATTTATGACAAAGCGATTTTTTTTATCTAAATAAATTCTTTTCTTTAAATATTTTAATAATTCTACAAGTATATATATATTTATTCGTTATGATTATCACAATACTAACAGTATGAGAATCCATTTCAAACTACAAGAATTGACAGTCTAAAACAGTCAGTAGTCGGAAAATGCAACCTTTATTGTCTCTTTCAGCAATCTTAACAGTAAACAAGAATTATAATAATTACTTATAGTTGTTTAAATTTTGTGTTTTTGCCTTTTCAAACTAAAAAGACTCACTCACTATGGGCTATTAGTGCTGATTCTTTAGCCAAAAAAGCACAAAATATGTTAGAAACCATTTATAAGAATTATTAAATTCAGCAACAAATTTTATATTTAGCAAACATCCGTGATAAGTGATTTTAATTTAGAAATCACAAGTGATGCGTTTCTGAAAAATATAGGAGAATTCCAGTCTGTAATTTTTATAATAACTTCCCAAAACTTCGTTTTTTTCATACGGATCGTTTTGTAGCATAAATAACATAGAGTGACTAACTTCACTTTCACCAGCACAGAATCAAGCCATTCCTGCTTATATAAGTTCTTCTTATGAACTATGTATTTTACTAAATCCTAATCTAACAGTGCAAAATATTTTGTTTTCCTTATTCTGGATAAGAGTTATTGAATTTCTTTTTCAATTAGTCTTTCATATGCTTAAAACAAGGCTGTGAGTCTAATAATCCGCTTTATTTTTTTAGGAAAAACGTTTTTCTCGTATATTATAATAATGCAAAAAAAGTTTGTTTTAAGAAAGGGAAAGAAAACCCCTCCTCTTAGATGGCGTTGTATAAATTTCCAAGAGTGTTGGATCTCTTTTACTTACGATAAATATAATTTCTCTCAAACATGTTTCTAATTTAAAATTGGAAGAAGTACAAACATCTTTCTGCATTTTCCCTAAAATTCGGGTTCAAAAGTTATAAAGAATTGTTTTACATTTTAACAAGTTTAATAAATGGGTCATATATTTTTAATCTAATAAATTGTTTTTTCAGCGAGTATAAAGCATCTTATTTGTGAAGCTATTGATGGCAGGCTTGAACATAATATTTAAAGTATTTCTAAAAGTGTTAAACTTTTTTTCTTACAATCTCTTCTGCTCTAGATATTCGCATAGAAATTTTGTTTTTGGCAAAAAGAACATGCCTTCAACAACATGGATTGGAGCCAAAACGGAGAAGTGGATTCTGTTTTCGATATCTTTGCTTCCTTTTTCCTCGAAAGTCATTGTTTGATGGATGTCTGTTTCTCTGGTCTTGATCGGTAGAGCCCCAAGAGTCACCAAAGTGCGTGTGCAGAAAAAAATCACTTTATAAGGAGCAGATGGTCGCAAAAGAAATCTCCAAAAATCTATTTTCCACGATTCTTTCGCACCTGATATTGGGGTTATATATCAGCTTTCATTTAAAGAAAAATATATCTGCTGAAAAAATCTTTGGTTAAATGAAATGTGTTTGGATTTGTTTATTATATTTGACATTGTCTGTTAATATTGGGATTTCCTGAAGTTCCTGTTCCAAACATTATGTATGATAAAGAAACAAAATTCTCCATGATTTTGGAATCTATTTCATCTGGAAACCGGCGACATACTTTTACTAAAATATGTATAAATTTTAAAATCAGGATATATAAATACAGGTTACCCCACTTATATCCGTTACACCCCCTTAAATTCTTAAAAGGTTACAGCTTAGGCCATAAAATTGTTGTCTAGGTAAAGTAAAAAGGTTATGCGCTGCTCGATGAGACGACTTACAACTCCATCTGTCGTCAAATTTTGGAATTAGCGGTTCTATCTCGAAAACGGTGAAAGATACGAGAAAAAATTAATTAGGAAGTTGTAGAGCAGTCTCGATTTAGTACGAAAAGATACCTTGAGCACATTAATACTCAAACCAGAATGCAAAAAATTAACATTTGTTTGGTAACGATTTCGAAAATTGTCATGTCATAAAGAGTGGAGGGAAGAAACTGAGACACGTTCCTGTCCTCTGGATCATTTATTTATTTATATTGCTCAAAATGCTCTCCTTTATCCACTAAACACATTTGTACTCTAGACTGGATTTCTCACTTCGCTCGCGTTTCACGGCGCCATAGTGTGGAAAATCACAATCAAACAAATGTTAAATTTTTTACATTCTATTTTGAGTATTAATGTGAGCAAGGTATCTTTTAGTACTAAATCTAGAGTGCTCTACAACTTTCTAATTAATTTTTTTCTCGTATCTTGCACCGTTTATGAGATAGGGCCGCTAATTCCA